>JAHKKF010534626.1:9781-25009 GCA_019740295.1 Labeo calbasu
TTTTTGCAAAACTCAAAGGACATTCACAATTTTTTTCTATTTTAGCAGTATCCTAATAGCCTATTGGTTCAAGAATCCCCTTAGTCCCGCCTCTAACCTATAATTGGTTAACCGAACTGTCCGTCACTTGATCTCCCTGTTGCTGTGATGGTGCCTCTCGCATCACATTCAGGCCAATGACACGCACCAAGTTAAAACAAACTGAATGATCCCGCAACGAATGCGCACAATAATTCAACGAGGCAACGCTTAAGAAAGGTAAGGTTATTTACCCTTATCAATTCTTCACATCCAGAGAGGTTACCAATGAATGCATAAAAGCATTATGAATTCATGTATGCCTACAAATTGTTTACAAGGCTTATAGATGTAATTCAGATTTTAACAGCAAATCTGGATGTTGATGTATCTGGCGTTACTGCCCAGCAGCGGTTGTTATGGAAGCGTGTAAACTACAATTCATCTTTGGCGCAGATACGAGCATCATCTCATTAAAAATTTGGCTGGTGTTATTATCTCTCATAATTATATTGCACAGAGCTCAACAGACGCCAAAATCTGACACTAACATGCGTGTTAATTGTCACCTTACTGACTTGGAATGCTATTAAAATAACGATTTTATTTAAACAGTAATAGTAATTTATAATTATATATTTCATATTATATTAACCATAACTAATATCTGTGCAAAATATGTATTATTATATTTTCATTTTTGCCAAAGCTTATGACTGAACAGTTGGACAAACTGATTTAAAATCCTCTGATCAAATGGCATTTGTAATTAACATGATTTTAGTCTTGCATTTGGGAATTTGTGGGGGTCCACCGAGGGTCTCTGGTGTAAATAATAAAGCCGCATTAGTGTTTGAACAGTACAGGTGTGTGAATCTCCAGGCCTGAATGAATAGAGCTGATCACGAATGGCTCCTGAATAGAAGTATTAATTTACTGAGAATATTGTAATTTATGATATTGAATGATCCTTTCTAGTTTCTCACGGATTGATGTCAACTTTTGTTCGGGCTCCTTTGATGACTCCTTAGTTGGATGACATGAAACATGGTTTTAGGTCTGAGATTAAAGCTGCTTTGATGGGTTGGGAATACATTAACAGGGGTACAATGCAACGGAAACGGTCTTTTTTGTGGTTTCGTCGCATAATCTGCATGTTTTTTTCCCCTCAAAGGTCCAAACATCAATTGAACTCCTTAATTATGTTCCTTATTTAAGGACTCATTAATATGGACACATTCAGACATGTATCAAAATCTGAATACATGTTCTGAAGCATGTGTGATGCTTGAGGTTTTGTGCAATTTTAATGTAGTTATGTAGAATTAATAGCATTATTTAGAAAGAGACGTCTGTGGCTACCCACATTCTTTAAAATATCTTCTTTTGTGCTCAACAGAAGAAAGAAATTCATACAGGTTAGGAACAACATGTGTCATTTATCAAAACAGCAATCATATTTAATTATTGTGTGGCTGATCTGATAGTAAGAAAATGGCTTGAAATTTGGTGGTTGTAACTACGTGATGGAAATTCCAGATTGGCACCTCTGGCCCCCTATTGTCCCTGATCTTTTCACTACTGAGCTCTTTTTTTCTCCTCTCTGTCCATGTGTCTCAATCAAAACACACACAGGAGGGCTTTGTGTAGCTGTGCCTATGAGTGTGAACACAGAAGCTGCTTCTTAAATCGCATACTGAGTAGGTACGACATTAGATTTGAAACTTTCTTCACGGTCGTTAAAAAGGATGTTTTATATATTGTGAATATAATCTGGATGTACTTCATTTATTATGTTGTCATTGTCATGAGACTTATGGTGTCAGTGTGGCCTCATGGGATAGTGCAGTGTCCAATGAATGCACGATTCAGAATCTCACTGGAAGTAGAAGGTCATCCTGGTGTTTTTCGCCAAATATTATAAGAATACTATGCATTTGGATGTACAGCTCTTTTCACATACTGCTTTTTGCCTTCTATGTAGTAGGGAAGTAGGCATGTTTGGATGTAGTGAGGAAAGTCATAGTAAATGAGCAATTAAAGGGATAGTTCACTCAAAAATAAAAATTACCCCAAGATTTACTGACCACAAGCCATCCTAGGTGTATATGACTTTATTCTTTTAGACGAATACAATCGGAGTTATATTAAAAAAAATGTTTTCAAGCTTTATAGTAGCAGTGAATGGCTGTTGAAATTTTCAAGCCCAAAAAAGAAAAGTGTGTCTTTCCATCATAAAAAGTACTCCACACAGTTCTGGGGGGTTAATAAAGGCCTTCTGAAGTAAATTGATGTTGATGACAAGTTTTGTTTACAGCAAAGTAAAACCAGTCTCCTTGGCTTTTACCAAAATCCTTCAACATTTTCCTTTAAAAATCCTTGTTTTGTACTTCAAATTTGTGACTGGTGTTTTGTTTTGCTCTCCACTGCCCTTCCATGTTCGTCACTTCCTTATTTATCACCGTGGCTGCCTACGTCCTACATCATCTGCTGGAACGCCACTCTCTCACGAACACGCGTATGACAGCTAGCAGAAGCAGAGGTTGGAGATTATGGTTTCTAAAGATTTAAATATGGATATTTTTCTTACACAAATGCACCGATTCACTTCAGAAGTCCTTTATTATCCTCCAAAGCTGCGTGGAGTACTTTTTATGATGGATAGTTGCACTTTTTTGGGCTTTAAAAACAGGGATTCACTGCCATTATAATTCTTGGAAGAGCCAGGACATTTTTTAATTTTTTTTTTGGTTTGGGGGTGTACCAGAACATGCTCTAGTGCTTGGTGGTTCAAAAAATGCATTATTTTTCACATAATTTACATTATTACAATACCCTTCTCCCCAGCCTGGCACAAATGGCTCGATTAGTTCTGGGTTTGATGAAGGCCCACCTTTCAAAAACGAAATGTGTTGTGATTGGTTAGCTGTTCCGGTGCGTTGTGATTGGCGAACAGCTTAAGCGGTGTTTCAGTACTGCCACGCCCCTGGCCAAATTACCAAGTTCCGTCTGCTTTGTTAAGGTTAAGGATATATTAAAGTATAGTTGATGCTATAGTAGTGTTGGGTCCTATCATCAACCTGTGAGATCACAGATACGTGATATTATCTTGATAATTTATTTAATTATTTACAAACTTTGTTTCATTGCCCGAAACCAGCTCCAGCATAAGGCTAAAAGCAGCCTAATGTTTTTAATATGACTTTTTGTATTTAAAATGACAACAATTGACTAAAAACATCGTAAATTACTAATTATAATTCTTACATTTCCTTAGATATTGAAAAAGCAGCTACAGAAAACGAGCAAAGAACATTAACATTATCAATTAATATAGTCATATACACCTAGGATGGCCTAAGGATGAGTAAATCATGAGGTAATTTTCATTTTTGGGTGAACTGTCCCTATAAGTAAGAATTACTTTACTTAATTCTACTCTCTGTAAAATGTGTACCTGCATTTAGAGCCAAAGTTTTGCTAGCTGAACCCTGTAGGTGCAGCAAGGCTTTCTCTTACCCAGGGGCCACTGATATCCCATGTGTTTAGTGTTTATCTTGTGCGTAGATCAGGGCCAGATCGGTAGAAATGGCCCCTGTGGACAGTGCTTAACGCTTAGTCAGTGCTTCTGTCCCATGGGGCGTGAAAGGAGTCACACAGTCGATGTAAGTACCACATTCTAAATCCTGCCCATGAGACTCATTCTAATGGTTCTGTGTACCAGAAAGGAGCTAAATGATAAGCTACTGGCTTTTTTTAGTAATTGACATTGAAGTTGGGGTTTTAAAAAGTAGTAGATTTTCAATGTAAAATATTTCAAAGGGGATCAAAGGTAAATTCTGTCATCATTTAATCACCCACATGTTGTTCAAAAATACTGAAAAAATATTGAAGAATAAAGCAGTCAAATATCGCACCCGACATGAGAAAAGGCACAGGCAAAAAATAAAAAATAAATAAAAATAAAATAATTGAAAAGAAATAAATACATTTTTAAAAAAACGAATTGAATAAATACGCTGGTTTATTTCTAAGAGTCGGAAAGATGGTGGAAAAGGGTAAGAGGGTGAGATGATTATGCAGACACGTGCACATTCATGCACCTGAAAGGATCTTTTTAGGATTCCTGCTTGTTTTACACTTTAAAAGATAGTTCTGTCAGCCAGTGAATCTTTGCAGCACTTTCAGCAATCAGCAACACTCACACACACATGCAGGAAGGTGTTTGAAGCCTGAGGACTTGAGTATTCATGAGAAACATCACTTTGATTTTGTGTGCTGTGCTGTGGTAAATAGAGCATGTGAAGTAGGGCAGTCAGAACGATATCAAATATAAGGAAGGTCAAATATCTGCATTATTTTCATCCATCTGGTTACTTGTTCTTCCTACCATCCAACTGTTTATATAACAGTCAGTTTATCAGTCAGCATTCAGGTAAACTACTGTTCAAAATTTTTTTTTTTTTTTT
This sequence comes from Labeo calbasu, assembly GCA_019740295.1. Lineage (NCBI taxonomy): Eukaryota > Metazoa > Chordata > Actinopteri > Cypriniformes > Cyprinidae > Labeo > Labeo calbasu. Next base: position 14,269 of record JAHKKF010534626.1, read on the forward strand.
TAAGAAATGAATAGTTTCCAAAAACGTTAGTTTTCATCCATTTCAAATAAATGCTGTTCTTTAAAGTTTCATTCATTCATTTCATTCATTCAGTTTCAACATTGAAGATAATAAAAATATTTTTTTTTGAGCAGCAAATCAGCATATTAGAATGAATTCTGAAGGATCATGTGACACTGAAAACTGGAGTAATGATGCTGAAAATTCATCTTGGCCATCACAGGAATAAACAACATTTTAAAGTATATTAAAATAGAAAACAGTTGTTTTTAATCAAAGTAATATGTTACAATATTACAGATTTTACTGTATCAAATAAATGCAGCCTTGGTGAGCATATGGACATTTTAAAAACGTTAAAAAAAAAAGCGAAAATGTTTGAACGGTAATGTATCTCTCAATCAGGCTAGCTAAAATAAAATGTTGTGCGTATAAACCTGTGCTCTTTGAAAGCTCAGTGCTGACGCCAGTAGAAGTAATCTCTTGTTTTGAGTGTGTGAATTGAAGAGGGATTAAATCTGCTTCTCAGAAAGATCTGCTGATTGCGAATAAGGCTGTTCAGGTTCTTATTCGATTGTCAAATCACTGATCATTTATGCCAGTTACACAAACAAATACCTTGACAAATGTATACGACACATGTACATGTAAAGATACACAACCATAGGGTTGTTTTGTCATTTTTTAATGCCAAAACTTGCATTAACGCTTGATCAGCTCCAAAAGCACTTTTAACAGATCTGATTGGTTTAGTTATTATTCTAAAATGCTGATGCTCTCAAGTTAAAACAAAAGAATACAGTTTGGGTCTATTGCGTCAAAGAACCCTGTTGAAAACCAAACTCAGCAGCTTATATCAGCATCACCGCTCGCCTCCACCTGCAAAAAACCCATTGTCACACCTAAAGGTGTCTGTGCAGGTGCAATACTCAACAGTCCTGTGAGGAGAAACGTGCAAAAACCATATAATTACACCACTTACACATTTTGGGACTGTAATTAATATAATTATAGAAATATTATTACAATTTTAAACTGTTTTAAACAAATGCAGTTTATTCCTGTGATGGCAAAGCTGGTTTTTCAGTGTCACAGATCCTTCAGAAATCATTTGAATATGTAAATTGATATTAGGTTATTGCTTAAACAGTTCAAGTCAAAAGTTTACATACACCCTGCAGAATCTGCAAAATGGTAATTATTTTACCAAAATAATTTATAAAAATGTATAAAAATGACCCCGTTCAAAAGTTTACATACACTTGACTCTTGTTGTTACCTGAATGATCCACAGCTGGGTTTTTTTTTTTATTTAGTGATAGTTGTTCATGAGTCCCTTGTTTGTCCTTAACAGTTAAACTGCCTGCTGTTCTTTAGAAGAATCCTTCAGGTCCCACAAATTCTTTGGTTTTTCAGCATTTTTGTGTATTTGAACCCTTTTCAACAATGACTGAATGATTTTGAGATCCATCTTATCACACTGAGGACAGCTGAGGGACTTTTCAGACACTCAGTGATGCTTCAGAAGGAAACAATGCATTAAGTGACAGGGGTGTAAACTTTTGAACAGAATGAAGATGTGTACATTTTTCTTATTTTGCCTAAATATCATATTATTGAATTTAGTACTGCCTTTCAGAAGCTGCAGAACATGCTTACATGTTTTCCAGAGGACAAAATAAGTTAAGTTTACCCTGATCTTCAAATGCATCGTGTTTCCTTCTGAAGCATCAGTAAGCGTTTGAACCTTCTGTAATAGTTGCATATCATATAGTCATTGTTGGAAGGGGTTTAAATACACAAAAATGCTGAAAAGCCAAAGAATTTGTGGGACCTGAAGGATTTTTCTGAAGAACAGCAGGCAGTTTAACTGTTCAGGACAAACAAGGGACGCTATGAACAACTAAACCAAAAAAACACAGCTGTGGATCATTCAGGTTACAGAACAGTATTAAGAATCAAGTGTATGTAAACTTTTGAACGGGGTTATTTTTATATATATATATGTAACTATTGTTTCTTGTGAACTAATAAACTAATAAACAATAACATTTTGTATGATCCCTCTTATTTTGGTAAAATAATTAAACATTTTGTAGATTCTGCAAGGTGTATGTAAACTTTTGACTTCAACTGTATATCATTTTATTTGTGGTCCAAAGTGGCGTAACGGGCATCTAGTGCTTGTTTTATGTGCTGTTAGCGCTCAGTGGCTCTAGAGAGCGAGGTGACGGCACTCTGTGTTCTTATATTCTGCTCTATAGGGACATTGTTGCAGGAACTACATCAGCAAACTCACCCTAATTGCATCCTGAAACACACACAAACGCACACACTGATTTTAGTCACATTTGTGGTTAGACATTTAATGTAGTTCGGATTTAATTATAAATAATTTTTGTCATTGTAGACCTAAAATGATCAAAAATACTTTAATTGTAAATAGCTGAAATTATGTAATAAATACTACAAGTTTAGACAAGCTAAATAATAAAAAAAGCTAAGGGTTTACCTTAAGCAAAGGTGAATTAAGGACAAAGGCAGTGGAATGGTCTTGATATATTTTCTCTCTCTCTCGCCAGGTCAACTTGAATCCTTTAGTTTAGTCCCTACTGTTTAAATTGGAGACTTAAGGGCCACTAAAAAAGGCACGGATTAGGATCTCTGTATACGCTAAGCCCAGAAAGAAGACTGTAGAGTGAGTCAGAGCGCCAAAGAAACGCACCAGGGTGAACAAATGAGAGGGAGTGGCTGTTTTCCATGTGGGATCCCCGTTTCTGAATGACCAACCTGGCGAAGATGTTAAATGAGAGGAAGCACCGTACAAGAAGCCAGGGCCACCGAGAGCAACGTGGAACCTTGTTATAGCAGCCAGGCAACAATCACAGCCCTCATCGTTCTCAACGCTGATCCGTGGTCTATTTTTGTCGCTGAGACAACGCACCAATTAAATCGGACATATCTGATGAGGTTCAGGGAGATGCGGGACTGAGGGGAAGGAACAGCACTGTGCACTGTGCAGACGACCCGAAACCTATATTACTTTACACTTTGATATGTGTATAAGCTTGGGTTGAGATGTGGCGATAATGAGCTAATTTTGGAAACTTGACGCAGACGTACAGGACAACATGTGAAGGTGAGAAAGGACTATCCATTCATGTGTGGATGCTTTTGTACTGAAAAACAGTCCCTATGTTGTGCATTTATTTAATAAATACTTATTTTATATTTTAATTGTATTTATAAAGTAACTGCTATTTATTACTAAAAATATTTATAAATATAGTTTATATTGTATAATATTTGTATTATTAAATATTTATTTATTTGTTTGTGCGTAGAGATTTTTAATGTTTAGTTATCGTTTATTATTATTATTTATAATAATAATTTATATTTATTTATTTTTCAAAATAATATTTTCTCAAATAAATTATTTTAAAAATAATGTAAATTTACTACTACTAAACAGTTACTACAATTTTGAGATTCTATTTGTGTGTAGAGGTTTTTATTGTTTAGTTATTATTTATTATTATTATTATTATTATTGTGTGTGTGTGTGTGTAAATGTTAGTGTTTTTATTATTATACACTGCCATTCAAAAGTTTGGGATCAGTACGATTTGTAATGTTTTTACAGATGTTTTTTATGCTCATCAAGGCTACATTTATTTGATCCAAAATACAGAAAAAGCAGTAATATTGTAAAATAATATTGCGATTTTAAAATAACAGTTTTCTATTTGAATATATTTTAAAATATAATTTATTCCTGTTATGCAGAGCTGAATTTTCAGCATCATTACTTCATTCTTCAGTGTCACATGATCCTTCAAAAATCATTTTAATATGTTGATTTATTATCAGTGTTGAAAACAGTTTTGCTAATTAATATATATATATAACACATATATGTAACAATATACACTTCCATTCAAACTTTTTTTTAAAGTAAATTAATATTTTTACTCAGCAAGGATGTATTAAACTGCTAAAAAGTGATAGTAAAGACTTGTTACATTGTTATTCTTTTTGAATTTTTTATTCATGAAAAGAATCCTGAAAAATAATCTAATATTCCAAATAAATAGTAAGCAGCACAGCTGTTTCCAACATTGATAATAAATCAGCATATTAGAATGATTTCTGAAGGATCAACTGACACTGATGGCTGGAGTAATGATGCTGAAAATTCAGCTTTGCATCACAGGAATAAATTACATTTTAAAGTATATAAAAATAGAAAACAGTTATTTAAAATTGCAATAATATTTTACAATATTGCTGTTTTTCTGTATTTTTGATCAAATAAATACAGCTTCGATGAGCATAAGAGACTTTAAAAACAATAAAAAAAAAATCTCGCTGATCCCAAACTTTATATTATATTATAATGTATTATAACTGTATATTATATTATTTGCATTTTGATAAAATTTGTAGGTAGAGAAAAAAAAAAGCTGGGGGAGCTAATTTTTACACTCTAATTGTGTATCATTTCATATCTTCAGGTGGTGCCTTAGTTCCAGGTCTCCTGCCATGAGCTAAGCCCCCCAGTGGCCTGTGGCAGGATGACTGCTGTCTACCCGGCTGGGGGGGGCTCCGTCGGGGTCTCAGAAGTGGCCACGGGTCCCCAGCGCTATGCCCGATGGAGCCGACAGGACAGCTCCGACATCTGCACGGACGACGAGGGGACCCAGCCGCGCCGCCTCACCCCACTGGAAAAGCTCAATCTGGACATGTGCCAAGATGAGAAGATGGTAAGAGAGCTCACCGTGGGCCGCCGCATCGGCTTCTACAAGATACGTGGTGAGATCGGCTGTGGAAACTTTTCCCACGTCAAGCTGGGCATCCACGCTCTGACGAAAGGTACACGCCAGTTTAGAGACACAAGCATTATGTTGATTGCGATTTGTTATAAATGGTACATATGCTTTGGATTTCGTTTCCGCGCAAGCTACTGTAAGTTCATCTTAGTGCAGCTCATTGACACTATGTACAATTATATGATCTTGGGATATTCCTATAACCCTCTGACACCCTGTTAAAGTGCCTGGAAATGCATATTTAGAGCACTATTTGTAGTTGGATTGACCTTTATTAGTCTTCCCAGTAAATTAGAAGTTTGAAACATCAGATGTTTTACATTATAATTTTTTTTTTTTAGGTTAATAGTTTTTAAAAAATAAATTAAATAAAATATTTAATTTAATTTAAATATTAAATATTCATCTTTTAAAATGTTAAAGTGCTCTGTTTTTAGGATTAAATATTTGTATATAATTAATGTTATAATAATCCATAGTAGTCATGCACTTTTTTAATGTTTTTTAAAGAAGTCCCTTCTGCTTATAAAGCGGGCATTTATTTGATCCAAAATACAGCAAAAACAGTAATACTGTGAAATATTTGACTATTTAAATAGCTGTTTTCTATTTGAATATATTTTAAAATATAATTTATTCTTGCGATCAAAGCTAAATTTTCAGCATCATTACTCCAGTCGTGTCACATGATCCTTCAAAAATCATTCTAATATGCTGATTTGCTGCTCAAGAAACATTTATTATTATTATTATTATTATTATCAATATATAAAACAGTTGAGTACAGTATTCTCTGATGAATAGAAAGTTCCAAAGATCAGCATTTATCTGAAATAAAAAGCTTTTGTAACATTATACACTATAAATGGAAAAGAAATTATAGAAATTAATACTTTTATTTAGCAAGGATGCTTTAAATTGATCAAAAGTGATGATAAAAATTTATATTTTAGATAAATGCTGTTCTGCTGAACCTCCTGTTCATCAAATAAACCTGAAAAAAATCTACTCAGCTGTTTTTAACATAATAATAATCATAATAAATGTTTTTTGGGCAGCAAATCAGAATATTAGAATGATTTCTGAAGGACCATGTGACTGGAGAATTGATGCTAAAAATTTAGCTTTGAAATCACAGGAATAAATTACATTTTAAAATATATTCGAATAGAAAACAGGTTTTGTAAATAGTAAAAATATTTCAAAATTGTACTGTTTAGGCTTGGCAAACAGAACAGACTTTATAAAAAAGAAAAACATTAAAAATCTTACTGTTCAAAAACTTTTGACTGTTAGTGTAGTTTTAACCCATTTTTAGTGAGACATTTTATAGACTTTTTTTTTTTTTGACATGAGTAAGCGCAGTTTATGCTCAGTGTTATTAATGAATTATATTAATTGTTATATTGATAAATATGTGTTCTCAGAGTCAAATTTACATTGATAATGTGGGAAGCATGCCCTCGGTCAAAGTCAAGCTGAGACAACTTGTCTGGTCCAGACACACATGGATTGATTTGAGGTGTCACATTTCTGTCAAGACCTTTAGAATTGCTGTAGGCCTCATCAAAGATTGGCGTGTGTAAGGGATAGGAGGTTGCGGTGTGCCGTTACAGAGCCATTTGTGAATTCATGCGCAGAGCATTTTGAGGATTTGTAGTGCCGCAGCAGATCTTGAAGAGAGGGTGTAGAATGACTTTCCATATCGCATTGCACCATATCTGATATCAAAACTGCTCAAATGACTATCTTTTATTACATTTGACTTTTACTGTTGTTTGACTAAACAATTCATATATACAGTCAAATTAGTAAGAATGCATATGTCTGAATGAGAATCTTCATGTTGTCATCCACAGACAAAGTAGCCATCAAGATCTTGGACAAGACCAAGCTCGATCAGAAGACCCAAAGGCTGCTGTCCCGGGAGATATCAAGCATGGAAAAGCTGCACCATCCAAATATCATCCGTCTGTATGAGGTGGTGGAGACGCTGACCCGTCTGCACCTGGTCATGGAGTACGCAGGCGGAGGAGAGCTTTACACGAAAATCAGCACAGAGGGGAAGCTCTCTGACATCGACAGCAAGATTGTCTTCTCTCAGGTTCTCTCAGCTGTGAAGCATATGGTGAGATGTACATGATGCACATGAATAGAATTCAGCGAGGGAGATCTGTTATAATTATGGACTGAAGGTTAACAGGGTGCAAACATAGTCTCATTGTGATTCCTCTGTTTTTCCTGACCTTTAAAATTTGGCAGATTCAAGCCATTTTATGCCAGTTTACTTTTTTAGTTTTTCCCTAAGATACATAGTTTGAAGGTCAATGATGGGATGCCCATTATTTTTATTAGAATTTATTTAGAAATACAACACAATATAATAAAAAACGTAGTTAATTTATACCATTTCTGAATTTAAATACATAGAATATATAAGATATTATATGTACACATTGTTATCTTATTTGATATATGCAGGTTGTTGAATTAGTTGTTAGATTGAACACTGTTTTGGAGTATTAAATATATTTTAATATAAAGTATATCATAGTTAATAATTTTTTAAAATGTTGCATCAATAAATATGTTGAGAGTTATGGAAAAACTATTTTAAGTCAAATATTTAGTATATTAAGTTTTTAAAAATTTTAAATACTTTTATATAATTTATATTATAATTAATAATTATTATTTATTTACTTTTTTGAGTGTTGTAACGTGACTAAAAATGTCAAAAATTGTAGTAAAAAAAAATATGCATATTTAGAACATTGCTACATTTGATTCAAAACAATGGTGTACAAAATGGTACAGAAAAATGGCTGTTGCAACCAGGGTTGCCAGGTTTTCACAACAAAACCTGCCCAACTGCTACTCATAACTAGCCTTATTTGATATTTGATATATGCATCTTATAGTTTTTTATTAGGTTGTTGAATTAGTTGTTGGTTAGATTGAAGTCTTTGAAAATTGAATTGTAAAATTTTGGAATATTTATTATAATTAATATTATAGTTAATAATTATTAATGGTTTACTTTTTAAAATGTTTCATCAATAAATGTTGAGAGCTGTGAAACACTATATTTTAAGTCAAATAATTAGTATATTAAGTTTTTAAAAGTAATAATATATTGTTAATATAATTAATATTATAATTAATTATTATTATTTATTTACTTTTTTCAGTATTAGTGTATAGTATATATTTAGTATATATGTTTTTAAAAGTATTACATATTTTTAATATAATCAATATTATAATTTATAATTATTATTATTTATTTACTTGTAACATTGTAACTTGTAACACTAAAAATAAATATGTATATTTAGAAGATTGCTACATTTGATTCAAAACAATGGTTTACCTCATATATAAATAAAATAATGTCAATAATGATATTTTTGGGAGGTATAGAAAAATGGTTGTCACAGCCAGGGTTGCCAGGTTTTCACAACAAAACTCGCCCAGTTGCTACTCATAACTAGCCTTGTTTGATATTTGATATATGCATCTTATAATTTTTTATTAGGTTGCTGAATTAGTTGTTGATTAGATTGAAGTCTTTGAAAATTAAATTGTACAATTCTGAATTATTGAATATTTATTTTTTAATAATTATTGTTTACCTTTTTAAAATGTTGCATCCATAAATATATTGAGAGTTGTGAAAACTATATTTTAAGTCAAATATTAGTATATAGTACATATTTAGTATATAAGATTTTAAAAGTAACATGACTAAAAATGTCAAAAATTGTAGTAAAAATAAATATGCATATTTACAAGATTGCTACATTTGATTCGAAACAATGGTGTACCTTGTATATAAATTAAAAAAATGACAATAGTTATATTTTTTGGGAGGTATAGAAAAATGGTTGTTGCAGCCAGGGTTGCCAGGTTTTCACATCAAAACCCGCCCAATTGCTACTCATAACTAATCTTATTTGATATGTGCATCATATAATTTTTTATTAGGTTGTTGAATTAGTTGTTGGTTAGATTGAAGTCTTTTAAAATTATATTTTAATTATTATTAGAGTTAATAATTATTGTTTACTTTTTAAATTGTTGCATCAATTAATATGTTGAGAGTTGTGAAAAGCTATATTTTAAAAGTATTAAATATTTCTTATATAATTAATATTATAAATAATTAATATTTATTTACTTTTTTAAAATGTTAACTAAATTGTCAGTTTAATTAATTAAACTAAAATGTGACAAAAAATTATAGTAACATAACATAAATATGCATATTTAGACGATTGCTACATTTGATTCAAAATCATGGCGTACTTCATACATAAATAAAATAATGACAATAATGATAATGATATTTCTGGGAGGTGTAGAAAAATGGCTGTTACAACCAGGGTTGCCAGGTTTTCAAAGCAAAACCCACCCAATTGCTTCTGAAAGTTGGTCCAGTTGTGTTTACGGGATGATGCCCCAGGAAAAAATCATGTTCTGGGGGGTAAAATACGTGGAGTTTTTTTGTGGGTTCCTCTGGAAAAATGTTAAATTCAGGGGCTAAATTTCACATTATTGGGCTCACTTCATCCCGCGGACATGAAAAACAGGACACGGCAACAGTGTTAAATTAGACAAATTCTGCATGAAAACCGCAGACTTGGCAACCCTGGTTACAACTGTCCAGATATTGATATAAATACAATTCTTACACAGAAACTTTAATAAATATGTAATTTAACACACACTCACATATAAGATTTTGTATATATTTGTATTATTTACAGAAATATATTTACCCAGTTAAATCAGTTTATCAACATTGTTATATTAATATAATATCTGTATATTTGGTAGTTAATATTACTTTATCTTTCTCATTTTGCAGCATGACAATAACATCATTCACAGAGACCTGAAAGCAGAGAACGTTTTTTACACTTGTAGCACCTGTGTTAAAGTGGGAGACTTCGGCTTCAGCACCGTCAGCCGCCGCGACGAAACTCTCAACACCTTCTGCGGTTCTCCCCCTTATGCAGCTCCTGAGCTCTTCAGGGACGAGCACTACATAGGTGCTTGCGTGGACATCTGGGCACTGGGGGTCATGCTCTTCTTCATGGTGACCGGCACCATGCCCTTCCGTGCCGAAACGGTGGCCAAGCTGAAGCGCTGCATCCTGGACGGGACGTACACAGTGCCTACTTGGGTGCCGGAACCTTGCCAGAAACTGATCCGCGGCATCCTGCAACCCCAGCCGTCTGACCGCTACACTGTAGAGCAGATGATGGGCTGTGAGTGGCTGCTGCCGGTGGAGTTTCCCAAGGCCATGGAGCCCTTCAAACTGGACCCGCTCCATCTGGCTGAGTCTAAGCCGGGAGAGCTTGAAGAGCATGAGATAGAGGTGAGGAACGCCCTGGAGGCTCTTGGCATCACCGCAGACCACATTCGTAACAACCAGGGCAAAGACTGCAGGAGCTCTATTACCGGAGTCTATCGAATCCTCTTACACCGCGCACATAAACGACAAGCGGTGGAGAGCATGCCGCTAGTTACTCACGTGGTGAATGGAACCGATGCTAAAAAGGATCGTCTGAAGACATACAGAAGCCTTAGGCATACGTCTAAACTGTGCATCATTCTGTGATGAAAACATATACATAAAAATGGACAGCTCACAGAAACTATTATAATAGTTCAACTAGTCATATTTGATATACCTCTTTTGTTATCATTTTTCAATTGAAAATGAGATCAGTGAATGCCTCTAATAAAGTAGACTATATGAATGAATGGAAAGTATGAGTGTTTGTAAGTACGTAAGAGCAAGACTTTTGTCTTAATGTCATGGATGTCACATAAATATATTTAATAAATATAATAAAATGCTGTGGACTGCATTGTTTCAAGAAAAAAAAAAAAAAATATAT
>JAHKKF010534627.1:0-17802 GCA_019740295.1 Labeo calbasu
TTCAACAGCATGTAGTAGGAAAATAAAAAAGGTTTTACGTTGACTCATACAAATACATACAAATGTTGTCTTTTATTGGCAGAGCTGTCAGCTGAAGAGGAGTGATTTCTTGAGAAAATATTCATAAACACTTTGTGATGTTGTGTAAAAAAATCTCTTTTTGTACTGTAAATCCATTTTAGGCAGTTTGGAACAACAAAGCATGATGCATGCATGGTGCTTGTCCTTGTCCTCTCTGTGATGGCCCCTGACAGAATGAGGCTGCCTGGAGCGAGTATGGAGTATGGGGGTGTGCTAGGGAGGGGGTCTAGTTTCCTGTCATGTCATAAGCATGTTGGACATTGTTTTTTGTTAGCGTGCAACATAATGGGCTGGCGACAGATGGGATCTTTTAGCTATGAATAATAATTTTGCAATATGCAATAAACAGCTTCAAGTCGTTAAGTGCATGCGGATTCTGCTCTTAGTTTGTGCACTTTGACTTATTTCTATTCAAAACAAAAGGAGAATTATTCAGTTATTTACTGGTTGGAACTTTCAAACACTTAAAATGATAAATGTAGTCCATATGATTGTGAACGAATCATCTCAGACTGTTTGTGAACTGGATCAGCTGACTCAATGAAAATATCGAACTTAAGGATTCGATTCATTCTTCTCGCATGAACTCAAGAATGATCTAAGAACTACTGCATGTATTACGATTTTCAGTGTATAATGATTTAATTTCCGGTTTGTTCCTCTCAAGGGCTTCAGAAGACATACAAGTCATACATACCAGTTCAATTTATGGTGTTTCTTCCCTAATTTTGGAGAAATAAAGGTTCTTTATAGGATTTGATGATTCCATGAGGAACAAGCAACAACAGGTTCTTTTTGGTGAAAAAAATCCTTTTAAGAACTGTTCTCTGAAAGGTTCTTTGAGGAACCCAAAAATGGTTCTCCACTCTTAAAAATAAAGGCTTCAAAGGGGTGTTTTTTGTGGTGATGCCAAAGAGGAACCATTTTTGGTTCCCCAAATAACCTTTGAGTGAACAGTTCTTAAAATAACCGTTTTGAAGAACATTTAAAAAATCTAAAGAACCTTTTCTTTTTTTGAAAGGTTCAATGGATGTTCAAGGTTCTTCATGGAACCATCGATGCCAATAAAGAACCTTTATTTTTAAGTGTTCTTTGGTATCACTGCAAAAAAAAACTTTTGGAACCTTTATTTTTTAGAGTGTTTCTGAAAAGAGTGACTGGAATATTATTCAGAAATTTACCTTTTGTGTTCCACAAGTGATATAGATTTTGATTGGCATGAAGACTCTGTCATAGTTTACTCAACAGTCTTTTTTATGGACTGCTGTGTGGTGGAGTGTCTTTTCTTAAGAAAGCACAAACGACCCTGAAGTACCCTTACTGCCCACCCCCACCGGCCATGCTATACCCCCTCCCTACCCATTCTGCTCAAATCACGACACCAACACCAGAGAGCTGACATTTCAATAACATACAGACGACACATGCACACACACAGAGGCGTCTCTTCACACTCCCAGATGTCTCAGAGATGGACTGTCACATGTCACAGTTCCAATATAGTTAAACAACATAGACTTTAAGAGGTGCAGTCTCTCTGAAGAAATTGTATGTGTACCAACTCACTGTCGCAATGATTGATAGAATACTTATAGTGGAGGCTGGGGCTAGTTGCAAGTAAATATTTCTCAAGGTAGGTTTTTATTAAGAAGACCCATTTTGGGTTGCACAAAGAATGAACACACCAAGAATGAACTATAAAGATATATTTTTTAAAATGCTTCATCTCTTTACAAGGGTCATGACACATTTTTTTTATTACATTAATATGTTCCTTGAGGTTTACTTATAATGTTAATAAAGTATTTTTGCACAAAAAAAACTAATATGTGGAAAGTTGATTATTTTCAACCCTCATTCTGACCCTCTGTCTAAAATGATCTGTTTCAAGGGGCGTGTCCTTTAAGGCTTGTCAAGAATTGGCCACTGTTATGATTGGCTAACATCATTGCATAAAAAACAGTATCTACGCCCCCTTGCTATCGCATGTGAGTGTTTTGACAACATGATAAAAAAAACTGTGATTTCCAGACAAAGCATTATGAAACCTTTTACTTACAGTTTGTGATGCAGCTGCAGTCAGGTCTAGTACTACTTAATTTTTCAACAAATGTTTCTTTGTGAACTCTCTGACACTTTTGTCTCGTTTACAAAACTACTGTAAATGCTGATATCTGTACAAAGACGCAAATGAGCTGTTTAAACCAAACAAGTCAAAACATACAATCTTCCACTCCATTTGTCCTGTTGTCGACAGACTCAAGCGTGTGAACTGTGTCAGAAAGTGAACACGCATCTGTATACTGTATCCAGTGTAGACAAGACAGCAGCGGTGATTGTAATTTCTACTCGCTTTTGATGCGGCATGCCACTCGCATTCAGTGTTTTAGGCATTAAGCAACTGAACACCAGTGGGCGGGACCTATGGTAAGAAGATGACTATTCGTCAATGCCTTGCTTTGGAGGCAGTGTTTATGGAAATGTTTGTACCGATCCAAACGAGCCATTTCTGGAGCTTGACGTTTTTGGGTGTGTTCACACTTGCCATGTTTGGTTCGCATTTGCTTCGAATGCGGTTCATTTGAGTAAGTGTGAATGCTGCCATCCGAACCCTGGTGCACACCAAACAAACAGAGACCGCTGAAAATATGCGTCTCAGTCCACTTCCAAACAAACTCCAGTGTGGTTTGAATGAAATATGAACTCAACATGGACCAAATACTTCTAAACAAACCAAAAGCAGGAAGTAATAACAAGTTGTGACGCTATGCAACATGATTTCACGAAGGAAAGAACTGGTGTATTCAAAACTAAATGTGCAGAGGGTAAACGTGGAGCAATGAGGAGGTAAAGTGCCTTTTAAGAGCTCTTTGTGAGTCCGCAGGTGGTGAAGATAAAATCACATACACGCAACAATGAGCACGCTTAGTCCAGCAGATGGCATTAGGTGTATTCGGCTTAAAGCAGCGTTGAGCAGAACAATCAGTGAATGGGTACTTTGACGTCATACACCGATCTGTCTGCGCAGCCCCGCTTTAAGCTAAACACACCTATTCCTTTTATTTGGAGTGTTCAGTGAGTTCAGTCACAAAATATAAGTCATTCAACCCGACTAATCAGGTTATGAATGTGAATGTATCACTATGCCTTTAGGTTTGGTATCTTTAGGTTCGCTGTCAAAAATGCCAGTGTTAACGCTAAGCGGACCAGGACCAAATGTATTATTTTCCTTTTTGGTCTGGACCAAATTAACCAAACGAACCGAACTACAAGTGTGAACACAACCTTAAGCTATTAAACTTGCAGGATGTTTTAATGGTACAAAGACCTCTTATATGCCAAAAGATCAAGGCAAATTTGATTTCTCAGGTCATGGCCCCTTTAAAGTTTGGTGGATACTGATTGGCTGTCAATATTTTATTGTTCATCAGCTAGAAAAAAATCATTCTAAAAGTGATTCTAACAGTATAGTCCTTGTGTGTTATTAAAATGATAGCTGTGATGTGGAAATCCCTATTATTAAAGAAAGGTAATTACAACTTTATTATCGTTATCATTAGTTATCGTCCTTGGTGTGAACAGGTCTCCATTTCAAGTCAGCATGAAATGGAAATTCACCCCATATAGAACCCTTACATTTTTTTTTATTTTTTTTTATTTTAATCAATTACCCTCAGATGTACATCATAATATAGAAGAAAAAATCTGTTGCTACTTCTGTTACATTGCAGTTTCCAGCCTTTTGTTGAATGGAAACCTTTATGTTCAGGTGCTCAGAAAAAAAAAATCAAGGTTGTTTAACACGCACACCTTTTGTGACAACATGAAAAATAGTAGTCTTGACCATCAAATTATAACATTTAAACCAACTTCCCTTAATAACAATGTACATCCAGGCATCATACTTCATACTTACACTACCCTCTTGTGAGCCTTCCCTTAATGCATGTTTGCTGTTGAGGGTTAAGTTATGACTGAGGTTGTGGTATAGATGTGATTTGCGGTGGGATATCATGTATGCCACAGGGAATGTCAGTGTCACGACCTTTGTGGGCACGTAGACAAAGGGATCGTGATACTTTTCTTATCTGACTCGCCATCTGTGGTGGTGTTGAGGGGGGCCAGGGAAGTGAAAACAATTTGACCATTAAATCTCCGCCCACGAGTTGAAAGAGCAAAGCGCTAAATTGGTGTTCAGGGAGGAGTCAGAGAGAATCCCTGAATGTACCAACACCACTAATCTATCATTTCTAATAGCATATCTATTGATTAACAGCAGCAGAACGCGAATAGAGTGAAAGAAAGTGAAGAAACTGGGCGTTGAAGTTGTAGCAGAGAGTGTCCCTCCCTCCAGGCTGCACTGTAGAAAGGGTCTGGTCTATGCTAGCAGAGGGACGCGAGATTAGGGCAGCAGTTTGGGGGTCTCTGGAATTTATTAGCTGACGCTTGAAGCTCGTTGTTTTTTGCTGGATTCGGAGCAGATCTACAGGTTCGCCAGTTTTCCACTCGGCATTCATTCACGCAGACTTGCGAGTATAGCATTTTACCGCGTTTCATCTGTGGAACTCAGGACAGCGAAGAAGACGCGCGTTGTTTGGATTTTAAGGTGAGATTCTCGGGTAAACTGAACTCCGCTGGTGTTTACGTGAATGCAAACTTGTGATAGCCGGTCAGTTTTTATCTATTTATTCAATTCAAATCTGCTAGAAAAGCGGCATTTCATTTTGAAACTCTACCATATATGGTTATCTCTTAAGCAGGGTAGAACTAAACAGATAAACACTCTTGTGTATTGTTTTGACAGTAACAATAAATTGCAGTGATTCCTTAATAGTGTTCACACGCTTTTTACGCGTAAATTTAATGTTAGTGTCGCCTAACAACTGCTTTTGAGAGGCTTTAAGGCAGAAAACACTCAGAATTAAAAACAGTCGTTTGTGTATTCAGTTAACATTGCGCTTATCTCACTGTTAGATACAAACAAACAATTTCCTTACGTTATGCTAGCTCGTATTTCACTGATGACTGCGCGTGTCACCATCCGCCGGTTTCTGTTAAATCTAATTAGTTGAGTAAAGCTCGGGGAAAGTCTGGGTGGGATGAGGAGGCATCAAGCTGGCGGTTTTCCCACGGGGTGTGACAGCAGGCAGCGTGTGTTGTCCAGGAGGTCCCGTCATAACTGTAGTTTATCCCCCCCAGACGCACAGGTCAGCAGATGGAGGCAGCCCTGCCGACGGGCGTGAGTTCAGTGCCAGTTTAAATCAATCAGTCCGCGCATCTTGTCAGATCGCCGTTCATGTCTTCAGTGTGTGAAAGAGATTCTGTCTGTCTGTCTGTCTATCTATCTGTCTGGAAACTCAGATCAAATCATTTAACGCTTGATATTCCTGTTAACAAAGAGTAAAATTCTTCAGGCTTTAAAACAATGGTGCACCATTAGACATGAATTATGGGGTTTTTCCTGAAAACCAAAACCATGTATGAGAATTGTCTTTGGCCATATTCCAGAAGCAAACAAAAACAGTGCCGTGTTAGGTTAATGTATCCTGTACAATATTTTTGAAATCTTCTAATCTTTTAAATGCACTTAACCAGAGATGTTAACTGTTAGATGTTAACCATTTTTCCAGCCTACATGATCTTCACAGCCTGTCAAGCTACATCAAATATGGTGGTATGCTGTAACCAGATACGCCATGCAATCAAATCTTATCTTATCAGGTGTTATTGAGAAGAACTTGAAAATGATGTTGTTCTTAAAACTCAGGAATTTGTGATGAATACCTTATTTTAATCCAAGCCCTGCCATGTATTCTCAAGTGGTTATTGAAGAATTTGCAAGTACACAGGCCTTAAATCTTACATTCCAGCTGTCTAACTTCATGCGTGCTATAACTCTATATCCATTAGAGGGTTTTGGTGAATTTGTCCACCTATTTCTGGACCTTATTTTTGTAGTCTGACATAAAGGTTTGCTGCACTTGTTCCACAAAGCAGACTCAGACCAGTTTTCAATTAGTCAGGCACTTGTGCGTGAAGATATTGGCTCTGAGGGATCCATTAATGTTGGTCTCTGGTGGCTTTGTAGTTTAGCTAAATGCTGATGTCAGAAGCACTCAAAGACTTCACTCGCACAACTCAACGTGGGCTCAGAGGTAAGACTAGAGCCTTAACCTTCCGAATACCCTACAACATTCCTCTGAGCTGTTGTAGGGTATTCGAGAAGAACCAACACAATCTCATTGCAGTTTGTAGCTATATAATGTTTTGGTGAATTGGGGTAATTTGTATAAATCTGCTTGCAGAACAGTGATGTCATGTGGAACATGTCATCTGTCTAAAAAGTTTTTTTTACGACTACATTCTAACAATTATGAAATCATTCAGAATGTTCTATGGAAAAAAGCCAAATCAATGTGACACCTCATTTGCCCATTTTTAAATACACTTTGCTACATTTTTTAGGTGTATTCCTAAAGAAATTAATCATGACAGTTATTTATTTTTAGTTTAATGGTCACTTTTGTTTGTATTTTTGGTAATTATCTAATAAAATTCTGTTTACAGAAATGAAAATGAGCGATTGATTATTTAGAGGTGTATCAAACTAACCTAAGAACTAAAGTGGTGGACTTGTGTTATGTGTTATGGAAGAGGGAGCTTGTGATGTTCTGCTTGAGCAGACACAGAATCGTTCAGTCACTAAAGCGTTGAGCTTCTGGAAATGAGTCTTTGGTTCTTCGTCGTGGGAAGTCCCTGTTGAGAGCAAGAGGCCTGTCTCCAGGCTGTAATATTAATATCAGTTGACATGGCGGCAAATGAACTGGTCGTCAGGGCTGGTTTGATCTCCACTGCAGTTCCCAGATCTCTAATCGGCGCAGGTGATTCATTCCACCCTGAGCTCTTATCCAGCCTCCAGTGAAATGCCCTTATTGACAGCAGAGCGAAGGCCCTGGGAGAAAAGGAGGTCAAGTCATCACTTTCTTCCAAGTTTCAGGCATCAGAGCTACACGAGTTGGCAGTTTGTAGTCTGCAGAGGATCTGGAATGAGATAGAGTATCTATTGCCTTGAAAAGAAAATTGCTTTTCCCCCCCATTTGCTGGAGGACTCTCATCTAATGCGTGTGACATGGGGCGCTTCACCCGGTAATGGGTTTTGGGGCCTCGTTGCCTCTGAGACATATGAAATTTGCAAAGGAGCTGTGTAGATTAATTACCATGAAGAATATGTGTGCTTTGGTCATAGATTCTTCAAAAATTAAGAGGCTTGTCAAGTATGACCTGCCGCCATAGACCTTCAATTGTGAATGCATAGATCTTTTTTGTTACGCCAGTGTCGGCAAAGAGAAACTTTAGAGGATGCAGCTGAGGGCTCCAAAGTTCACTCAAGACAGGGATGTCCACTGACCCTGGTAAATAACAGGACCACTTTATCAAGAGGAAACAGGCTGCTTGTTTGTGTTAGGCGTAATGCTTATCTATTATTCAGGCAATATCCTTCAGTATTAGTGTGCCAGGAATATAATGAGGTGAAAGTATGCATATAACAAGCTGGGTCCTACAGATAGCTAAGGGTCTCACAGTCATTATTTAATCTTTACCCATAAGGAAATGGAGATTTTAGATGTATTACATGCTTGGTTTTTTCCGCACTCCACTTTTTGAAGTGTAGGTTTTATATGGAAGCCTTGTGTCTCCATTCAAAATGTTATCTCTCTAAATATCTGCATTTTAGTTACAGATAGAAATCTTGCTACAGGTACAGTGATTAAACAGGAGAACTTTAATAGAGAAATTTGGAGTCAAGGCCTCTTTAAGCTGCTTATTAATTTTAGTTATTAAGGTGGCTTACTTTCCTTTGAAGAGTCTGTTTAATGAATAGTTGAAGCGTTGGTAGTGGGCTTGATTTCTGATTTGACAGGAATACAGAATGACTTCCTTACAGGTTGCAAAGAATAACTGGCAAGCTTGCTCGCTGTTAATGCCTGCTGGTAATTCAGTAAAAAGCCTGTTAAATTTACTGTAAAAAAGGGATGCCATTTTGGTCCCTAGGTCTATGTATTGTACAGACTACAGCTGGGTTTCCATCCAAAGTTATGAATTTACCTTGTGTGCAAAACTGGAATATCGCATAAAGCATTTGCGAATAAGCACAGGGTCCATCCATCAAGTCAAAGAGAACCAAATCGTCACGTCCCGATAAACTGGCAATAAATATCACAAAGTACTAATTTTATCATAATTTTCATATATAATAAATTGCTTGTGCCTCAGAGCAAGCAGGCGAAACAATAAATGCGGTCATTCTCAGCGTTTTAATATATTGATAAATGCCAAAAGTGGTACCAAAAGTAGAGATACATAGCACAATTTAAGTTGTTAATTGTTGAAATATTATTCTGATACATTCTGTGAAGGCTGTGAATAACTGAGAAAGTGCCTTTTGTGTCCCACAGCAAACAAACTAAATATTACATGATAAATAATGGTTAAACAAATACAGAAATGTTATTCATTTTAAAGTTTAAAAACTGTCTTTTTTAACATTACGTAATCCTCGAAATGAGTTGGCAGCAGAAATCACACAGAATATTGAAGGGTTGGTTTCCCCAAAAATAAAAATTGTGTTAATAATTACTTACCCTCATGGCGTTCCAAATCTGTGAGAACTTTGTTCATCTTCAGAACACTAATTAAAATTTTTTGGTAAAATCTGAGAGCTGAAATCTGAGGTGAAATCCAACGCAAGTAGTTAAAATAGTCCATGTGACATCAGTGGTTCAACTGTAATCTTAAGAAGCTACGAAAACAAATTTTTGCGCAAAGAAAACTCTATTTAATAAGTCCCTCTTTTCCGTGTCAGTCTTCGACATGCGTTCAGAAGAGGAAAATGACGCATACCTTATTGCGTTGTACGCTGTAAAAAGTTTTCACCAGTTTCAGCTTAAAAACTTCAGTTCAGCAGCTGCCTTAGTTAAATCAGCTTAAAACTACAAGTCATTTTAACTCATTACAATAAAAATGAGTTAAAATTACTTGTACTTTTAAATTGATTTAACCTGTGAGTTGAAATTACTTGTACTTTTAAGTTGATTTAACTTAAAATTTTAAGTCAGCTGCTAAACTTAAGCTTTTAAGTTGAAACTTTTGAAAGCTTTTTTTGTTGCACGTTAAGTAAATGAGTAAACTGCGTTATAAAAAAATATATGATTGAAAATTAATGTCATTAATATGACAACTGAATACAATATAATGAAAATGTTAATGTCACAATTTCAGTATTCATAATGATTTGTTTGCAAGTCTGTAAAGCTGTTCATGTGTAAATAATTTAAGTTTTAGATGTTAAAACGTAAATATTGTACGTTTAGATGCTAATAGTTATAGTGTGTTTGCAAACTAAAGTAAATGTATGTTTGGTAGAACCACACTTTACGTAGAAATACTGCAAAAGTACATATTTTGAATAAAAAATAGATTTTGCTATAAATTATGGAATATGGTAAATTTATAAAACCATTTAACAGTATGTTAAATTACATGTATATATATATATAATATATATATATAATTTTTCACTGTATATGATAAAGGGAATCTACAGGTAACAACTTAACAGTTTTTGCAGTTTTTACATTCAAATTCTAAACTTTTTAAAAAAGTTTTTACAATAATAACACTGCATTTTGTTGATAAATAAGGTTTTGGTAAAATAATTTCACAAAACCACGAGCTGTTTATGTAATAGCGGTTCACACAGTCATCCTTGTATATCCTCAGATATTGAGTGAAAGAGCTCCGTTGATTTGAGTTGCTCTCTTCGTGACATTTGTATGGCCTGAACACAGACAGTTGATTCTCTCAATATGGGCTCACATTATAGTAAAGGCCTGTTTCTCCGCTTGACACAGTTAAACTCCTCACTACTCCTGACTCAGGCATATTTGTGTGCTTCTGATCTTTCCCTCTTTTTTTCTTTCTCATTCCAGTAGGTTTATTCCCCAGATTTTTTCCCTGTACTCTCCACCTCTGTTTCCCCCTTCCTCTGGGTTTTTGGTTTTGGTAACATTTCTGCGGTCGCTCCTGTGTATTCAAGTGCACATAGCAAACTCAAAAGCCATTACTCTACAGACAGACATTCCTTTGTGGAAAGCGTTTGGTAGGTTTTAGTCTCTTTCTGTGCTCAGTGGTGTTAAGATGTTGACTACTGTTAAGCTCTTTTGAGATGATCAACAAACACGTTGTTCTGTCTTTGAATACCACCCACACATACAAGGACATTAGCATGCATTCACACAAACAGACACTCTTACAGCAGAGTGGAACGAGCACAGCTGGCTCAAGTCCATTAGCTTTGTGTGTTTAAGGTCTTTGCTCTGTGATACAATATTAAAAAGGCTGTTCTGTTTAGGATCATGTCTTGAATTCTGGACTTTGTACTGATATCCTGTAATTTATATAGCTGAAGCTGAATGTAGCTTACGGGTGCAGTGTTTCTATTTAGAGATAGTGGTTTAATAGCAGAACTTGCATGATATTTTGGGCTAAGCACTAAAATCTCAATGTGCTGACATAAGCTGTCCTTACAACACAAACATGATGAGTATTACAGTATGAACCATTTAGACATAAATGGGTTATGTGTTGTTTTCCCCTAGATTTTATCACCATTATACACTTTTATGCATTATGCATTAGTACATCATATTAATATGCTTCTGCAGAACCGAGATGTTTCTGCATTAGAATGTATTCATGTTTTTATTCGTTCTGTCTTTAATTTCACAACACATTAGGCTGGTGTAAAAACACAGTTAACAATTCAGGCTTTACAAAACAAGAGTAATACAGACAAAACACAGTATGAATCAAATGTTTGGAAACACCAAGTCATTCTTTCTTATGACTATTTTCCACATTTTAGAATGAGAGTCAAAACTAAAAACAAAGACAAAAGACAGTTTCTTTGAAAATTTGAAATTGAAATTTTTTTGTAACATTACGCATGACTTTACTGTCGCTTTTGATAATGTAATAGATCCCTACTGAATAACATAAACACACACACAAAAAAAAAAAATAATAAATAAACAAATAAATAACTTAATGGCCAAACCCTTAAAAAATTAGGTCACTCCTAAATTAAAATTTCTTGATAATTTACTCACCCCCATGTCATCCAAGATGTTCATGTCTTTCTTTCTTCAGTCAAAAAGAAATGAAAGTTTTTGAGGAAAACTTTCCAGGGTTTTTCTCCATATAGTGGACTTCAATGGGGATCAATGGGTTAAAGATCCAATTTGCCATTTCCATGCAGCTTCAAACGACTCTACATGATCCCAGCCAAGGAATAAGGGTCTTATCTAGTGAAACGACTGGTAATTTTCTAAAAAAAAAAAAAAAAATTTTTCTTGACCACAAATGCAAAATTGCACTAGTTTTGTGTCCACAACTTCACACATTACGTAATCACGTTGCAAAGGTCACGTGTGGTTAGTTCTTCGTCTGTGTACTTTGGTTCAAATGGTAGGGTAGGGCAGGTTTGCATGTAAACACTGGGTCGGTACTTTCACCTACGGCACGTGTGACCTTTCTAAGGTGACTACATAATGCTTGAAGTCGAGCTAGTGCAAGATGAGCATTTGTGGTTAAAAAGTATATACATCTTTTTTTGGGAAAATCACAGATGGTTTCACTAGATAAGATCCTTATTCCTGAGTTGGGATAGTGTAGAGCCCCTTGAAGCTGCATTGAAACTGCAGTTTGGATCTTCAACCCGTTGATCTCCTGGAGAGAAATCCTGAAATGTTTACCTAAAAAACTTTAATTTCATTTGCGACTGAAAAAAAAGACATGAACATCTTGGATGACTTGGGGGTGAGTAAATTATCAAAAAATTTTCATTTAGGAGTGAACTAATCATTTAAACAGAAGTGAAGTATGGGAATTATTTATTGACCAAAACAATGTTAAACAAGATTCCAGCTCTATACACTCGGGAAATTCTCTTAGCTTCATGAAGTGCATCCTGGAATGATTTGTAAACAGTGCTGAAGGGGTTCACATACATGCTGGAGACTTGCTGGATGATTTTTCTTCACAATCTGGCCAAACTCCTCCAAAACATTTCCTTTAGGTATAGGATTAATTTTATTTTTTTATTATATGTGACCATGGACCACATAACCTGTCATAAGGGTCAGTTTTTTCAAATTTAGATGTATACATCATTTGAAAACTAGGATATATTTGGCCAAGATACAACTTAGGGCTGCACAATTAATCGAAAATCTAATCGTGATTACAATTACAGATGCCACAATTATGTAATCATTCAAAGGCACAAAAAAAATCCACTTACATTATTCTGCGTGCTTAAGATGTGGGTGTGTGTGTTTTTCCTACAGGTTGTCTTAAGGGTTTTTTTTAATTGTTTAAATTTTTTCATTTTTACATAATTTTCTATTTTTAATGAAGAAACTATATACAAAAGGGTGGCATGCAGTGCTTTAAACAATGGTATAAAGCTATTCAAAATGTCATTAAATGTAAATTGTGATCATCGTGATTACAATTTCAAGGGAATAACTGACAATTATGATTTTTGTCATAATTGTGCAGCCCTAATACAACTATTTGAAAATCGCCTTTGAAGTTGTTTAAATGAAGTTCTTAGCAATGCATATTACTAATCATAAATTAAGTTTTGATATATTTATGATAGGAAATTTACAAAATATCTTCATGGAAAATGATCTTTACTTAATATCCTAATGATTTTTGGCATAAAAGAAAAATGAACAATTTTGACCCATACAGTGTATTTTTGGCTATTGCTACAAATATATCCGTGCTACTTAGGACTGGGTTTGTGGGCCAGGGTCACATATTTATTATTTACAGTATATTTGTTTTAAAAGCTATATTTAAGCATTTAAACTTATCTTTTATTAGATAAAAAGGATAAATTCTGTCCAAATGGGGCTGCCCCCTAACAGTTGGCTAACTGTTAGTCGACGAGAAGAGGCTTGATCAACCAAAATTTATTAGTCGCTTAGTTACAGCAAAAAAAAAATCCACAGAAAGTAGCGAAGTCACGCAGTCTGTGATGGACAGATCGTTAAAGGACGGTCTATGTGGTAATGCAGTACATCAGGCAGGATATCCATACGCTCACCTGTCATTCATCGACCTCAAATATGGCTTTTCATCTGAAAGATGTATGTAGTAGCAACTTTACATGGCCGCTCTAATGTTAACCTAGAAAAATGGCTATTGAAGTGTCTGTGCGGAGTGTGAAAGCGGAATAATAGCGCGTTTCCTGCATGACAGATGGAGGCGCTGTTGCGGTCACTTGCACTTAAAATACTCTGTCATTTTTGCTCATACAGATAAAAGTAATACATCTTTCGAATCTGTAAAGACTTTAAGTAACAGTGTGCACTCACAATAACAACAAAGCGTTGCGCTTTTGTAAAATAATTAAAGCAATCAGGATGCGCTTTCTGCCGTCTCTGTCTCGGTGAACTTGAGCGCAAAACTTCAAAACTCTGTGTATACTTGCCTTACAGACATGAAAAGTATATCTATAGAAAGTGAAATGGCTGCTTTTAAATGAACCAATTCAAATAGAAAACAAATTTTCTCAGATTATGTAATCCGTATGAAACATGCATACAGGCGCATCACTACTGCGAAGATGACGAGACATTGTCGCCGACTTCATCTCTTAAGCCAAAAACAAAAAAAGCGCTAGTTTATCAATGCATTATTGAAATGTTAATGCAGTCTCCTTGCTGTTTTTCCCAGATGCATTCACAATCTGCCAGTGCGCTGTGGCAAGCTTTTTTTGCATGCGCTTATTAGGCTGTGTAGGCAATTACAGGCTCATTATTATGATTTATATGGTTTATTAATAAACGTGCGACTAATGCTTAAAATAAACGACTACTAGTCGACCAGGAAAATCTTTAGTCGAGGGCAGCCCTAGTCCAAACTTTTGACAGGTAGTGTGTAAATAACCATTCCTGTCAGCTAGACTAAGAACCACAGTGCTTTCAATTAAACTGACGAAACCACAACTGAACTGACAAAAACATTTGTATGTCAATGTTCATGTCAGGTACAATACATGTCCGATTCTCTAGAACATTCCCCCAGTCTCCTCAAAATATATTTGACAACTTCCTCGTACAAGTCTGCCACATCAGATGCTACTATATATATATGCCTGGTGTTTAATAGCAGATTAAGTTGACATGTTCTGTACTTTTTAGTTTTACTCCTCATGATTTTTTTATGAGATGCCATAAATGTTTCAGCCAGGCTTCTTTACCCATACGTGGCTTTCAACAGATTTGTTGGGTCACTAAAGTTAAAGCCATCTTGTGGCTTTTAGGGCCATGTCGTGAAGCCCCAGGCATCATTCTGCAGGACGGCGATTGTCAGTCAGCTTTCTCGGTTCAATGCAGGGCCATGAAGAAAGCTGCCTTCTTTAATCATGAGATAACGTGATCACAAGAAGGTGGAGTATTGTCACATTGTGTGGTCATTAATGAGGAAACTACACGCTTCTCCATTCAAGCTGCTGAGGAAATATTTAGGGCAGTGATATCATTCCCCACTGATTAGGCTGGAGAATGGATGAAATAGACCATGAAGTCTAATCTCTTCCTTTTCTAATCTCTGCTCGTATTTGGAAACTGCCAGAGGAAAAGACTGAGCACCCTTCAAAGGTAGTAAATGCTTTGTGTGAGCATCATTTGCATGTTACTGATTATTTTAACATAAATTGAATGTGCCAGCTTGTGTTTTTGATGATGGAGAGAACAGGATCGTTCGAGACGGAAGGTTACAAGGTGCTTATTCTGATTCTGTGCTGCATTTTTGGGCTATGATTGGCAAGTTAAATCCTCATGCAGGTCAAAGAAGGAGAGCTTCAGGAAATGATAAACCTGGGCTTGTGTCCCAATAATTAGTCACATGTTCTTTTGCCAGCTAGTGGCCACATTACGCTGACTTAATTACAACCACCTGCTTGAGACGGTAAGACCGAAAACATCAGACCCAGCAGTTGAGGCAAGTCTCCAGCTGTTTGCTCTTTCGGGATAATCTTATGATTGGCAAGTTGTAATGTTTTTCTTGGGTCCTGAGAGACCATGGCATCTGAGATGGTGTAAATCAACCGAAAATGGATATTTCAGTACTTCTTTGCCTGCCAACATGTCTTAGAGTAGAATATGAGATGCGCCTTCAGCAATACACAGACCTAAAATAGTCCAATAAAACTCCATTAACATAGAACAATAGAAGTGGAACTCACTGGCTTCATTGTTTGACTAACATTCAGAAAAATGAATGGGAAATAAACAGAGATGTAATTAATAATTAGAAAGTGAATGATTTCTGTTTGCTGTATGCTAAATGCTTAATTTTTTCACGGAAAAATGTGCGTCATCCATCATTAGTCTTGAAGAAATGTCAACTTGTTTTGTTGTGAAAACTTTTTTCTTTGTTAAATTGAAAAGCATTTAATTTTTCCATTCAAATACTGACTTTATTTTTCAGTGCATGTCAACATTTTTTCCTCATACTTTATTTTTTTCCTTATAGTGTTTTTTTTTTATATTAGTACGTTATGATAACCTTGTTTGACCCTAATGATCAAACACAGCCATCAAAATTTTATTTAAATGTATTCATTTATTGATTGACTGATTGATTTCAGTGGGCGATAGACACTATAGCGCTAAGCATGCATGAAATGGTTCACTCATATCTCATGATTCACTCATCTTTTTCACACCACACTGATCAAAGCTTAATTTTATAGTTTGAAGTTGATAGAATGATAAAAACCCTTTTCAGTTCTTTCCCATAAGCCCTTAAATATTGTGCCTGAATAACTTACCTGGCCTTTGAAGTCCAAATAGATTCTGTGTCTTTTAAAGTACCTTATGAAATGTGATTTGAAGCATTTAAAAGCACAGTTAACTCAAAAATGAAAATCCTGTCATCTTTTACGCCTGCTCAAACTCATTTTAAAGACTATCCTGCTGCGATGTGTCTGGCAGGCTGTATTTGGGAGCTACAGCAGAGGAAATTTTCATTTGAAGTATTGCATGAGTTGTATGCACCACTTTAGATACCGTTAAAGGAGTCATGAACTGCCTTTTTTATTATTTTGTGCTGTTCTCTGAGATCCACATACAGAATTGCATTTTGGTTCCACGTTAAAAAATAAAATAAATCTTAGATTATGAGATTAAAGTCGAAATATTTTGAGAATAAAGTTGAAATTATGCAAATAAAGTCACAGTTTTGAGAATAAAAGTCGAAATGTTTCAAGAATAAAGTCGAAATGTTTCAAGAATAAAATCAAAATATTTTGAGAGTAACATCAAAATTAATTTCATAGCAATTACGAGATTAAAGTTGTAATATTTGGAGAGTATATTCTAGCCTATTGCACATGGTCCAAATTGGGAGCACCAGGAGATCTTCCAAAGTCTCAGCTTTCAAAATCTGTCAGTTTTATAGTGAAATACAAACAATATGTCTATTACAATAATGTGTTTTTCACGCTCTTTAATGTGGCGTGACAGATCTCTGTATTCACCTCATTTTAGGTGTCATGTCAGTCATCTTTTTTCTTGCAATGAGACATTCATTTCATTAAATTAGGCTATATATTTTTTTTTCATTCCTTCTAATGTCCTTTCACGTTTATATTATGCTATAAACTTTAAATAAAGAGAAAAAACACATATATAATTTGTATTTCGTGATACAACTGACAGAATTTGAAAGCTGAGCTGTGTTATATTAAAAGCAACAAAACGCAAAATTATTGCGATTATTGGGTAGCTGG
Organism: Labeo calbasu; assembly: GCA_019740295.1. Lineage (NCBI taxonomy): Eukaryota > Metazoa > Chordata > Actinopteri > Cypriniformes > Cyprinidae > Labeo > Labeo calbasu. Next base: position 16,952 of record JAHKKF010534627.1, read on the forward strand.
CGTGCTACAGTTAATGAATGGAAGACCTTAAATATTATTTCCAATAATTTACTCTGTCATACTGTGAATAAATCAGCTTGTGAATAGTTACTCATATACCTCAGAAAAGACTACAATATTGCTTATGTTAACGAGTTAGAGTCCACTACAACCCTTAGAGCAGAGGTCCCCAACCACCGGGTGGGTCGCGAGAATGTTCTGGGGAAATTATTCTGTACTTTCGTTGTATGCGATTGATATGGAGTAACAATTTGATGATTTCATGTTAAATGAGTAAATAAAAGATTGCTCTGATCTGTCATACAATCTATTATGGCTTAAACGGATCGCAGTTGATCCGTGATAGGTCAAACCGGGTCCAGACCCCACCGCTCAGCATGTGATTTTCAGATTAATTTGCCAATTTACACGTTCAATCTATTTAAAACCACAAGAAGAAGAAACGGAACAGAACTCAGTTTGTTACTTATGCTCTGTTCTTGCACACACCCAAAGCATACACAAGCATAGAGATGTCCCGGCAAGCAATTTTTGGTCTAAAAAACGTATATTAGCCGTTGAAACACAGCCTAGACGTCTAGGCTAAAATAAGGTTGTCATTGGGCTGTCAGTGAAAATTTAATAGACGTCTAAACATAGCCCTAGAATAGACTATAAATATATATATATATATATATATATATATATATATAAATATAAATATAAATATAGAAATAAAACCAAACACCTTGTAAACGCTGTTGACTTTGCTTGCATGATGAAATATCATACATCTCACAAGTATTTTGCCAAAAAATGACATGTAACTAAATTCAAGATTATTTGGTCTAGAAGTGGGTTACAAATAGCCG
>JAHKKF010534628.1:1725-14211 GCA_019740295.1 Labeo calbasu
ATATATATATATATATATATATATATATATATATATATATATATATATATATATATATATAATATATAGTTCATTTATTACTGCTCTTCAGAAGCTACAGAAGATACTTACATGTTTCCCAGAAGACAAAAGTTGTTCAATTTACCCTGATCCTCAAATTCCAAAAGTTTTCACCCCCTGGCTCTTAATGCATTGTTTTTTTTCTTCTGGAACATCAGTGAGCGTTTGAACCTTCTGTAAATGTTGCATATGAGTCCCTCAGGTGTGAATAGATTTTGCATCCCATTCTGCAATGTTTAAACAAATGTTTTGAATAAAGAAGAAATATTTTATATAAAATCTGTTATTGTGTGTCTTTCAGATATCTGGTCACTAGGTGTGATCCTGTATATGCTAGTGTGTGGACATCCACCCTTTCAAGAGGCCAATGACAGCGAAACCCTCATCATGATCATGGACTGTCGCTACACTGTGCCAAACCACGTCTCTCCAGAATGCAAAGAGTACGTATTCCATCAGAGCTTTGATTTTCCTTAGGCAAACACGGATTTCTCAAATTTAATCCAGAAGGCTGGAGGTTTTTTGAGACTTGTTTTACGACAACATGTTTTGTTTTATTATCGTTATTTTCGTCTTTAAAGCATAAAACCACTACATTTATGCATAAGAAAAAACATTTGGGGTACGAATTTAATTTAAGCTTCTGACATGAGTTAAGCTTGTTTTAATGTTTTTACTGGAAAACACGACAGAAATTGTTGTTTTTGCGTTGTGTTGAAATCTAAATAGCCTTCTCTTCAGTATGATGGTAGTTTGCCATTATGTAACACATTTTATTAAATCTGCTGAGTTTCTCAGAGTCAGCAGATGTCATGTATCAATAGTCTTTTCTTTCTTTGCTGGTGCTGTTGAGTTCACTATTTCTGGAAACTCAAGGACATGACCCTGGTAAAACCCTTTCCACAAAGACCTTCCATGCTGATCTGATGCATGCCCACAAAAACATGCTTGAGTAAATAGACTAGTTTTTAAGATGTCCTTGACAACCGTGTGCCATTGGAACACAGTGTTTTGTTATGCGTATTTTTGTTTTTTTTTGTTTTTTTTTCTCTGAGAACTGGCAGGATGTAGTCTCTCAGAACCTCTCAAACACCACTCCCTCACACTCCAGTTTGTACCACTTTCACGCCAAACTTCATACCTATGTGTAGACCGGAGACCATCTGAACATACTGTACTTTTTCTGTTTACACCCGCTTGTATAAGCCAGTCACAGGTTGCGGCTCTCTAAATGAAGCCAATCAGCCTTCTGTTTGGACGTTCATAGTTCTTGGAGGTTGGTTTAGGAGCAAGTTATGACAGACAAACTGAGAATTTCCATCCTTGGGCCAGGTGACAGATACTGAAAGTAACAGGTCAAAACAACTCCCTAATTTTTTTCTTATAAGGGCTTTAACTAGATTTTCTAGCTCGGTTAGGTGTACTTGACTTCTTAACTAAGCTTTAGTATATTATTTGAATCATAATTTTGTAATGCACTTAAAAAGGGTTGGGCATAATTTAGAATTTGGATTTCAATTAAAATAGTAACAAATATGCTTTGCAAAAACACATAATTGCATGATTAATTTTTGACTAATTATGACTATTAATTCCCTCATATGAAATACATTTGACATCCTCAAATAATTAGACTTATTTCTCTAAAGTTAGTTCAGTACTTTAAAATAAATTTATATTTTACCATAATGAGCCACAAAATGTTCACCACATTGTTTTAAGATAATAAATTACAATTTGTGGTAAGATCTAATTTATGCTAAAATATCATTGATAATATAAAAACTATTTTTTGCACTTCCATTTGTAGGTTCAAATTCTGTTCAAGTTCAATTCTGCATCCTATTAAATACTTCATTTATAATATACAAAGCATTCTTAAAGGGATAGTTCACCCAAAAATGAAAATGCTCTCAATTACTCACCCTGATGTCATTTCAAACCTGTAAGACCTTTGTTCATCTTCAGAAAACAACTTAAGTTATAAATATAGACATTGTTAAAGTAGTTGTGCTACTCTCGTGGACGTGCGTCGAGGACTAACACAGAAGAAAGAAATAGTTGAGTAAAATTGTTGTTTTTGTTTTCTTTGCACACAAAAAGTATTCTCATAGCTTCATAAAATTAGGGTTGAACCACTAATGTCACATGAACTATTTTAACAATGCCCTTACTACCTTTCTGGGTCTTGAACATGGTAGTTGCAAAGTTCTAAAGGTGAATGAATTTCTTACGGGTTTGGAACGAAACGACGGAATTTTCATTTTTGGGTGAACTATCCCTTTAATTCACTTCTGAATGGCGCACAAGCCTGCTTTTAAGTGTGCTCACCGCAGCTCAATAGCGACCAGATTTTTACACAAGGCTGCCTTTTGTCAGAGTGAAGTTATTTTTAAGTGGGTTTATTCCAGGCTATTTGTAGTCAGAACATCCCCAAAGCAACAGCTCTCAGGCTTGAGTTTAGGTCTGAATCAGTCAATTGTGCAAGAGCGTGTGTACGAGTGTGTGTGTTAGACATCTGGGCTTGGCTGTTCAGCCAAACATAGTGACTGGGTCACATGATCTCCACCACAATCAAAAGCTTCCTTTAATGGGAAGGGTTTTCTTAGAGAAGAACACTTGTGTCTTCAGGCAGACTTTCATCTTGCTGTTCATCTGTAGTCCACTTTTTTCCCGCCCTTTTTCCTCACGGCTGTTTAAGGTCTTGAGGTTAAACACACCAAGAGACTCTGCTGATGTTCAAGGGCAATGGAGCATGTGGGATTATAAACAAACACTGAGAGACCTAAAAAACACACTTGGAAAGGGAAAACATCTCCCCCTGCTGGTCATCTGTGTGAAATGCAGGTTTCAGAAATGTGTGCCAGTACCGCAGTGAAATAAAACACTCAAATGCCTTGAATAAACAAGCTGGGTGCAGTGCATTCACACATACACACAAGCTTGGATCGCAAGAGTTCCGACCAATTCCGTATTCTTTCCGTTCGCCTCACTGAAGCACCAATTCTCTGCAGGTGCTCATGAATATTAATCAGCAGAAAGATAAGCACTTCCTTTTCATTCCGTCTCGTCTGACAGCAAGATGCGCCTGTGCAATCATCGCCTGTCAGCTAGGCTGAGAATATTTATTAAGCTTGCTAGAAAAGGAAAGTATGAAAATTGCAAGTAGAGTGAGATCGAAATGAAGTGAAATGGAGGCAAGAGTGATGAAGGGTAACAAAATCAAGGCTGTTTGAGAAGATGGGATTTTTTTTTTTTTTCCCCTGACAGAAGGTCATGTCTGATGTTCTCGTTCTGCTCTGGTAAAAAAAGAATAACAATCTCTCATCATGCTCTCTCTCTCTTATTTTCTCTTTTTCCTATCAGTTTGATTTCACGTATGCTGCAGAGGGATCCTGCTAAACGGGCATCTCTCACAGAGATAGAGGGCCACCCTTGGTTGCAGGGTGTTGACCCTTCACCTTCCGGGTACACAGCCGCCCCCCTTACCTCCCACCGCAGTTTGTTACCCGAGGAGCACGAGTTCATACTGCAAGCCATGACCAGTGGCAGCATTGCTGACCGAGATGCCATCCAGGAGTGGGTATCTCTTTATTCCTCTTGGATATTTTCTTTTGGCCTCAGAAGAGCCCGTCCTTTTCAGAGTTACATTATGTAAGTTGTTAATACAAATGCATGTTTTGTGATAGAGCACTGGAGGCTGACCGATATAACCACATCACAGCCACGTACTACTTGCTGGGAGAACGACTCCTTCGAGAAAAACAAGAGCAGTCAAGTCTCTCTCCTGAACAAAGACATACACAGTAAGTCCCAGTATTCTTAAACATAGTATAGATCAGGCATGGGCAAACTTGGTCCTGGAAGGCCAGTGTCCCTGCAGAGTTTAGCTCCAACCTTGATCAAAAACATTCCAACAAGCTAATCATTGTCTTCGTATTACTAGAAGGCTACAGACAGGTGAGTTTTATCAGGGTTGCAGCTAATCTCTGCAGAGACACTGGCCCTGCAGGACCGAGTTTGTCCATGATTGGTATAAATCATTTTGGATCTAAATGTGGTTTATCCTTTTAGGTAATGTCTCCAAACTCTGTCCCAGAGGGCCGGTGTCCTGCTTAGTTTAGCTCCAACTCTAATTAAACACACCTGAACCAGCTAATCAAGGTCCAGGCATGTGTGTTAAGGCAAGTCGGAACTAAACTTTGCGGGACACTGGCCCTCCAGGACCGAGTTTGGACACCCCTGCTCTTAGGTCAGGGGTCTCCTAACTTTGTCCGAGATGGCCAGTGTTCTGCAGAGTTTAGTTCCAACCCTAATTAAACACACCTGAACGAGCTAATCAAGGTCCAGGTAAGTGTGTTGAGGCAAGTTGGAACTAAAATCTGCAGGACACCGGTCTTCCTGGACTGAGTTTGGACACCCCTGCTCTTAGGTCAGGTGGTCTCTAAACTCTGTCCCAGAGGACCGGTGTCCTGCAGAGTTTAGCTCCAGCCCTAATAAAACACACCTGAACCAGCTAATCAAGGTCTTTCAAGGCTGGTGTGTTGAGGCAAGTTGGAGCTGAACTCTGCGGCACAGCGGCTCTCTTGGACCAAACTTGCCTACCCCTGTTTTAGGTGGTAGAGATAAGCTTACCACACAACCCTTGGTACACTAAGGTTCCTGATGCATTGTACTGAGTACTGTTATTGGCTCTGTTACAGGAGACCCATGTCAGAACCACTTGACTTGGTGAGCCAAGTGCCCCGGACTGATATGCTAAGAGGAACACCTCTAGGTCCCTTAGCGCCTCTCGGTTCTCTGTCTTCCGGCTATGCCCGACGTGGTGTGAGTGAATCTGGGGACCTGCTGGCTCCCAAAGCCAACCGTCACGACAACTCCTTCAGTGACTTTTGCAGCACGGCTCCCTGCTTGAGCCTTGGTCTGCGCCCTCTACCTCCGGACCAACCTACTGTTAAGAGCCTTGGAGCCTTACAGCAGATCTGCGAGGAAGAAGAGGACGAGGATGATGAAAATGAGCAGAACAGGAATGAGGCAAAGCTTGAGGTGGCACCAGGTAAACTGGATTCTCTCTCTTCGACAGATGTTTCATTGAAACCTTCTAGAACATCTTTGCAATCAGAGACTCAGAGGAGAATAGGGAGGCCGTCTTGTAAAGGGATGGGAAACTGTGAAACTCTGGCTGAGGAGGAGGAACTTGAGGAAGGGTCGGAAGAGCAGGCGAAGCTTTCGGATTCAGTGTCTAGCATCACCTCTGGCACCATGGAACATCAATTAGCCCATGTGGAAGAGTTAAACCACACAGAGCAACCAGGTAGAGGAGGGGACAAGGGTGTTTTCACCTGCCCTAGTTTATCTTTAGATGAGCAGGAAGGAGAACAAATTCAAGGTCCAAATACAGATGGACCTCCACCACCTCCTAGACTGGATGTTGTGCAGTGCTGCTGGGGGCAGCCTGAACCTTCAAAGGAAATGCTAGAAAACAACAATAACACCCTAGCCAAATCTCGACTCCTTGAAGTTGGGGTGGTGTCAACTCCTTGCGGTTCTCCGAGGTCCCTGCCAAGGAACCACTGTGTGGACCTGGGTCCCGATGGGGTGGAGATGCGCAAGACTGCAGGTGAAGTCGAGAAACCTGAGGAGGCACAACCTAAACCTCAGAAAGGCCTCCAGGGAACCAGGGACACAAGTACTGACTCTGCTATCCGGGCCGATCCCAGCAAGGTCAAGAACGTAAACTTGCGAGAACGTCTGCTGCAGTTCCCGCTCTGTGAGAAAGCCTTGTCCTTCAACATCCAGCCCACCTCTAAGGAGAAGCTCCTCCCATTTGCACAGTACAACTGCTGCCATGTGTTGTAGAGGTTGTATCCCAAGATCAAAGAACAAACTGATATCAACCGAAACCCTCCGATCTCTACAACTCCGCAACTCTGTGGAGTTGTTCAGACAATAAACAAAAAAGTGTGTTCTCACCTCATACTGTAACCTCAGAGGTGCTTGTATATCTTTATTTTCTTTCCCTACCCAGCATTCCTTGCTGCTTTCCTGTAAAACAGTTAACCTCTTGGCAATGCTGTGTATATGAACACCTGTATCTACTGACACTGCTCACTATATACTGTGCTATCTCAGAGACTTTTATTAGATATAGCGTATGTCTTGCTAGCGTAGGAGCTTTAATTCAATAACTTGTCATTTTGCACTGTACTAGCTTTACCACAATAAGATCACTAAGCGAGTGGGTGAAGACCATGCTTTAGAGCAACACATAATAAGCCAACACAAGAACAGACGATGAACAGTCACAACAGTGGATGTTCAGACTCAAGAACTAGCCGTCCAGTCGGTGTAGTATTCCTGACAAGTTTTTGGTTTTCATTTGGTTCATTCTTGCAGGCAACTGTGAGGTTTTAACTCAGAACTTTTACTCAGAAGTTGCATGCTGTGGCGTTGCTGAAGTTGTTCCCACACCGCTGTCTCATGCTAGCATCTTTACCCTCAGGCAGTGGGGTAGGAAGCAGAATACTTCGCCACATTGATACAGTGAACAGTGACAGTTTGGAAGCATGGTTATGAGAGCATGCTAAATCAGAACAGCTTAGCATTAGCATTTTGTGAGCAGGGGACTGACCAGGGAAGGATGCTAAATATATCTGTGTATATGTGAGGGCTCAAACAGAGATTATTCTGAGAGATTATGACGACATAATATTACACAAAACAGAAGACTGGTCTTCCTGGAGATATATTTTGAAGTTTGTTTTAAAACTGCTAACTCTTGGAAATATTATGAAGCTTTTATCAAGTATTAGAGAGTTATCAAAGGTGTTTTGGAAAGATGGTGACAAAGACTTTTTTTTTTTTTTTTTTTTTTTTTACATATGGAGATATGCGAGGGAGATTATTTACATACCATTCTATCTATTTTGTTTAATCATCTGCCTCTGGGTGCATCTTTAACATACGTTGTAAGGGGATAAGCTGTTTGAAATATCCAGTCATGTACAGTGTATATATTCTTTTGGACATATTATGCTATTGGTATGATGTTGTATTTTGACCCTTGCACCGTATACATACCAAACATTTCAACCCTCCATTTTAGATCTTATTCAGTGAACGTAGCAGTTTGATGACTGTCAAAAAGGTCAAATAGTTTCTTGTGTCGCAGTTGTAAATACATTTGAAGAGCTGTATGCTAACGTAACGCTAAATAGCGTAGCTGAGCCTAGCTTAAAATGTACATTGACAAAATCCAGCCTTCGTATGTTGCAATGGCATGAGTGAAGCTAGCGGTTACTGTTGTTTTTACCTCCTGAACAGCCTAAACACATCACATAAACGTTTAGATAGCAAATGTGACTGTGGTTACTGTTACTTTGGTACTCTGAAGGACGTCAAAGCTATTCAGTCACTTCACATGTTCGTATATTTTTGCGCTATACGTAGTGCACTTGTCACCGGTGAGTTTTTCTTTGTCACATACTGTAGCCAATGAAAGTGCAAATTTCAAACACTTATTTTTGTTGCGATATCTTGGACCACAGATAAGCTTGACCAAATCCACAAGTATAGATGTAAGAGGTGCTTTGGGGTGGCATAGCAAGAAATATAGACTTATATAGACATCTCCATATCTTCTGAAATTTTAATTTTCATTCCCATACTATTTAAGTCAAAGCTGGGATGATTTGTAAGTACAACCTTCTGGACCAATCAGAGGGCAGAGCGATATAAAGGCAGACATGCACTATATTTTCATAATCAGCATTTATTTTCTTCTTATTTTGATGTTTCTCATTTGACATGGGTCTCCATCCTCCAAAGCATCTGTAATCGCTTTACAGCGAAAGTCAGATTTGGGTTTGTCTATAGTCCCGTTGACCCTTACTAAAACTATGACTGTGTCTCAATGAGATTAATTTATTTTTATATTTATTTATTAAAACTGATTAAACTGCCTCTTGTGTTGTCCTGTTTTGTTTGGAATTAGTGCACAAGACCACTGAGATATTTGTGTATGGCTATTTATTGTACAATGTGGTTTTCTCAGCTTAAAGCCTTTTGAATATTTATTATGAGTTTCTTCAAGGCCACTTACATCACCAAACGTATTCAGTGAAGCATGCATTGGGTGGTTATTTACACCAGCAATTTTTTTTGATGAAATGTAAAAATACAACTGAGGACAAAAAAGTTAAAACTGTCACAATATATAAACAAAAAAAAAATCAAATATACAGACAACGGCAAGAAAAAACTTAAGCTATTACATAGTGATTGTGGTGAACTTTTGTTTTAAAATCATTAATACAGTCTCCATGTTTACCCAGAATTTTATCTTCCGTGACCTCAATAATCTTTTCAGTAGTTTTCAACAAAGCACCACTGACGCAAACAATTATTAACTTGGACTTAAACGCCCTGTAAACTGTGGAAGCTATCTTTGGTACACTGTGCCATATGGTAGATTAGCAAGCTAAATATGACTTTATAGCCAGCCGCCTCCCTTCTTGCGATTGTCTCTATGGAAATAGTCTTTGGTTGCTCTTCCATTTAGTCCTTCAAAGGGAGTTTATCACCCACACGAGAGCGCATGATCCTCTGTGAGACAGAAAATTATATTTCATGTCATTTACAGTTATGTAAACAATCCAAAAAGTAGCCTACATTAGATTTAAAATAACTTGTTGGTTAATCACATGAGGACATCTTTGATAAGCTATGAGAAACAAGATTAAATATAATAAAAATAGATTCTGTCAGCATTATTATCGAAGTTGGAAAATATGGCTGGTCTTGTTAACTATATGCTAACAGCTAAAACTAGCACAATGTTTACTGCTACACTTTTTTCCTCACTGTTGTGTATAAATAAAGACTAAATCTAATATAGCTTGGTAAACAAATCACTAGCATGCTAAAATGCTAATAGCTAACATTAGTTGCTAAAGTTACCTGTTTCTTAAGCGCTTGCATAGAGTGATACTCGATTTGCTCTCTCTTGATTCTGACCCAGTCTGGTTCATCAGGGATCATGAAGGCCAAAATCATCTTCACCATGATCAGGACATGCTAGAGGAGCCAACAAGCATAAGAAACAATTAAGCTACAATATTCATTCACAGAGAACATGTGCAAAAACAGTTAGCAGCAAGCTAATTCACTCCAGATAAATGGTGTAGCTATAGTGTGTGCAAATCTGGCTGGGAAGGTCGTATTTATGAGTTGGGAATGTGTAATTACAATATTAGGTGCTTTTAAAATACAGCTTAGCGTTAGCATTTTGTAAGCATGGGGACTGACATTGAGTTAAAGTGATTCTATAATTTTTTACACTTTTTCCTTCCAAATCTGTATGGTGATATCATGTGGTACACAAAAGGCAAATCTTGACATTTTTGTCTCAAACTTTTTTTGTTCTTTTTTTAAAGGGATAGTTCACCCAAAAATAAAAATGACCCCATGATTTACTCACCCTCAAGCCAGATATGACTTTCTTCTTTCAGGCAAATACATTCGGAGTTATGTTAAAAAATGTCCTGGCTCTTCCAAGTTTTGTAATGGCAGTGAATGGGTGTTGAGATTTTGAAGTCCAATACGGTGCATCCATCCATCATAAAAAGTACTCCACGCAGCTCTGGGGGATTAATAAAGGCCTTCTGAAGTGAATCCATGTGATTGTGTAAGAAAAAGATCCATATTTAAGACTTTATAAAACGTGTATATCCATATTTAAAACTTTAAAATCTCTAATTTCCGCTTACTGTCATATACGCGTTCACGAGAGAGTGGCGTTCCAGCGGATGACGTAGGACATAGGTGTAGCGTAAGCCCCGGTAAGAATATGCTAGTCACGTGAGAACCAAGTTTTGTTTACAAAAGCAAAGGAAGCAAAATCTCCTTTGTTTAGCAAAGGAAAACCAGTCTGAAATCCTCTTTTTTTCTTTAAAATCCTTGTTTTGTACTTCGAATGTGAGACTGGTGTTTTGTTTTGCTCTTTCCTCTAAACTGTGTCACTTATTTCCGGAGCTCATGCTAGACTCTTAAAAATAAAGGTTCCAAATGGGTGTTTTTGCAGTGATGCCATAGATGAATCATTTTTTGCAGTGATGCCATAGATGAATCATTTTTGGTTCCCCAAAGAACCTTTCAGTGAACAGTTCCTAAAAGAACCATTTTGAAGAAAAATTTTAAAGTCTTAAGAATCTTTTTCAGCTATAAAGAACCTTTTCTGCATTTAAAAGGTTCCATGGATGTTCTTCTAGAACCATTGATGCCAATAAAGAACCTTTATTTTTAAGAGTGCACACGTACATCTTATGTCATCCGCTGGAACTCCGGGTAGCGGAAGCTAGAGATTATGGTTTATAAAGTATTAAATATGGTTATTTTTCTTACACAAATGCACCGATTTGCTTCAGAAGGCCTTTATTACCCCCCTGGAGCCGTATGGCATACTTTTTATGATGGACAGATGCACTTCATTGGACTTCAAAATCTCAACAGCCATTCGCTGCCATTATAAATCTTGGAAGAGCCAGGACATTTTTTGATAAAACTCCAATTGTATTCGTCTGAAAGAAGAAAGTCATACACACCTAGGATGGCTTGAGGGTGAGTAAATCATGGGGTAATTTTCCCTTTAAGCTTGTGGTCACTATTTTTATTTTTGGACAGACTATTCCTACAGCTTTTCCCAAGGCTGTACCAAGCTCTTCTCTAACCTCCACAATGACGACAATGACGAGAACTTTGCTGCTGCTGAGACCGGCGTCCTCTGTGAGTTCCTTAACACGTGGTGACAGAAGCAGCAGCCAACAGTTAGACATGACTGAGATGAAACTCAGCACCTCAAATGCCACCTATAAGAAAGACAAAGACACACATTAGGACTCACAGTAGCAAAGCATTTTAAACATTCATATATACAGGACAGATCACATTTCTGACCTGCCATACACCCATGTTGGCCACAGGGGCAGAAAAGGGCTTGTTGAAGAGCTTGCAGAGCTTGTAGGCATCTGTGCGGATCTCTGTGAGGTTGTTGAGCAGTAACAGAGGGGCAGTGAGAGGATAGACGCAAGAGAAAAGACTCAGGTAGCCAAACTGAACCAGCAGCTCGATGTACTCGGCAAACAGGCCCTGAAGAGGAACAAAATTGAGAATTGAAGGAAAATATGATTTTTGGATTCATGATATTTAAGGTTATTTGGTTGCTACTAACTGGGAAAGCCGGCAGACTGCCCTGAGCCTGGAGATGGTCCACCTCTGGATCGTCTTCCTTCAGGTTCCTGTCTTTAGATGTGAGAAAACGGTCCACCAGGAAAGGAACCACCACCTCAGTGAACTGATTCACCACTTGGGTCACGATCAGAAGAGAGGAAAGTCGCTGTGGAGGAGATCACGGATATTGTGTTAAGATAGAAAACCTTATGATTGCATGCGAAAACGGTTTCTGGGAAAATTCCCACCTTGCGCAGAAGAGGCATGTCCTCCTTGAAGAAGGCGATGTGGAACAGCACAGCAAAGTTATTGAAAAAGGTGAACTGAATGAGAGAGACGGACAGATAAGGCATATGGGACATTTTAATTTAGTATTACACAGTCCTGCTGAACATTCTGCTCTAGACATATACAGCTATCAGCATTTAAAAATCAAAGGTCTTCGAGGTAAACTGCTATGAAGCACACATTAACAGGTCATTTAGAAAAGGTGGTGGGGAAAAAAAACATAATATGAATATAGAGAATTATTAAACTCACCACAAGGACTTTGGTGGTATGATGATAGTCAAAAGATGATTCCTCCCTATGATTTTCTGAAAGGCGAGAGAATTAGTTATATTTAATATAATATAACATTATCTATCTATCTATATTTCTATATGTAATCTATATATCTATATGTCTCTACATATCTATCTATCTTTCTATCTGTCTATCTCTCTCTATCTATATCTATTTATCTGTATTTCTATATCTAATCTACATATCTGTATCTGTCTACATCAATCAACCTATCTATCTATCTATCTATCTATCTATCTATCTATCTATCTATCTATCTATCTATCTATCTATCTCTCTATATTTCAATATGTAATCTATATATCTCTCTCTACATATCTATCTCTCTATCTATATTTATTTATCTGTATTTCTATATCTAATCTACATATCTATATCTCTCTACATATCTATATTTATGTCTAATCTATATATCTATATCTTTCTACATATGTATCTATCTATCTATCTATCTATCTATCTATCTATCTATCTAATCTATATTTCTATATGTACTCTATGTATCTATATCTCTACATATCTATCTATCTATCTGTTTTCTGATTTCTAACATTATTTAATTATAATTACAATTATAATATATTAATATTTAAAACATTATAAATTAAACATTTA
>JAHKKF010534630.1:0-13746 GCA_019740295.1 Labeo calbasu
GTGTCTCCACTGAAAAGAATGACAGCTGACTTAACAACTTCATTTAAATACGTATGCCAGTGCACAAACCACCTGGTCAAATTGGACACCGATTTTTGCCGGGAAATTCCATGCTAAACCGGTGAAATTTCAGTGCACTGGCCCTGTAAAGACAGAAAGCGTAAAGAGGAGGATTATCACGAAGCGATCGGTGTACGATTCCGATCGTAGCTCACACCACGGGCCTTTCATTATCACACAACTCTACTTAATTACTTTCAGACTGACGCTCCCTTACTGTGTAATGATGCATGCCGCCTTACTAATGTCTGAGATGCTTGTAAATGAATGGTCGAAGGCTCCACATCCATTTCGGCTGGGAGAGAAACCTAATTAACTGAAGGTGCCGCACTGTTGCTCTGACGCGGGAAAACAATGGGACCGAAAGACACGTCTCGGAGCCTGCCGCAGGTGCCGTTCTTAAAAAAAAAAAGAGCGAAGAGCGAAGAGCGAAGTGGCTGGCTAGCAGTGAAATGACAGCACTCCCTCCCAGATGCCTCCTCTGTAATCCACATAATTATCTCTGTGTGTGTGAAGATCGAGCTGTCATTACTGTAGTTCACATCAACGCCCTTTCAACAAGCCACATCCATCTCCATATTACTGAATCGAATTAACCTCCAGGTTATTTTCATTAATAAATATGAGATAAGAAATTATTACTTGGACACTTTGTGTTCTGTCAAATGACTGTGTTTTAGCCAAAGAGAAGACAAGCAAAATTTGCTGATCAATTGTGTTCTTGTCAGCTAGATAAAATGAGAAGTGGGAAGATGGAGCGAGAGAGCGGTTGTCTCCGTAGTTAACCGATCAAAGAGGCACTTATTCGCTTTAGGAGAAAATAATGAACGAGTCAATTTTTCAACACCCCGATTTCTATGTGGGGAACAAAGACGATCATTATGTATCTGGGAGCTTGAGGGGATGATTGAAAATGTTGTCTATGCATCCAGACACAACTGTGTATCTGGGGAGGGTCTGAAACATAAAGAAACGCGTTGTCAAAACAGCGCTGGCACATATTTCTAGCTCCAATTATGAATTTCTTCTCCGAGATGTTGCTGCAAACAAAGACGTTTCCAGAGAAAACACATTATGAACCAGGATCTGAGGTCAACTGGTCACATAAACAAGTGGCAAGACACTGTTGCTACACTGCCATCAAGCTCTGGAAGAACTTGTGCCTGAGCCGTGACAGTCTTGACAAATGCTTTTGAATTTTGCTGAATGAAATAGATTTGAAACAGCAAATATTATGTAACGGATAATGTGCTGATGCATACAGCCATTACAGCTAAAACTATTATTTTGTATTGCCCTGAAAGAGTCAACGCTATCCTGAAAATTACACAGCTGCTTTCCAAATAAATAAGTAAATAAATGGGCATGAAATAAAATAAAATTAATATTAACAAGTTTTGGGAGAGTAAGATTTTTGAAAATAAATAAATACTTTTATTCAAGGTATAAAAGGATGGATGAACTACATTTAACAGACAGTAAAAGACATTTACAATATTAAAAATAGTTTTTAATTTTAAATACGACTACGCAAAATATATTTACACAGAAATATAAATGTCACATATAAATGTTATTTGAGCAACAAATTTATATATATACATGTTATTTGAGCAACAAATCAGCATATTAGAGCAAATTTAGAGCATGCCTATACACACACACACACACACACACATATATATATATATTTTTTTTTTTTCTGTCTTAATCAAATCAATCAATGTTCAAAAACCAAAAAAATGCCACAAAGCCTAAAATTTTGAACAGTATATTATTAATATAACATCGTATTTCTTGACAATTCAGCTTTGCTATCACAGTAATAAACTACACTTGAAAATATTTTAAAAGAAAACAAAATTAGATGATGCAGAAAAATCATCTAAAAGAAAAAATAGGGGAAATGAGCATGAATTGTCCAATATCAGTGGTTATATATTCAACACTGATAAATACATACATAAAATCGTTACTAAATGCCCATATGTGACCCTGGACCACTAAACCAGTCATAAGGGTCAGTTTTTTAAAAAAATATATAAGCTTTCCATGGATGTATGGTTTGTTAGGATAGGACAACATTTGGCCGAGATACAACGACAGTATTTGAAGGGTATCTGAGGGTGCAAAAATATCGAAATACTGAGAAAATCACCTTTAAAGTTGTCCAAATGAAGTTTTAGCAATGCATATTACTAATCAAAAATTAAGTTTTGATATATTTACAGTAGGAAATTTACAAAAGATCTTCATGGAACATGATCTGTACTTAATATCCTAATGATTTTTGCCATAAAAGCAAAATGGATCATTTTGACCCATACAATGTACTGTATTTTTGTCTATTGCTACAAATATACCCGTGCTACATAAGACCAGGATCACATATGGTTCTGATATGCATCTGCATATTGTACATTACCGAACAAACATGTTCCATATCACAACAACTAGAAAACCATAAAAAAGAAACTTCCATAAACTTGGACGCTCAAGAAACTTAAAGCAATAAACTTAGCTTGTCTCAGCTTGGTGGGTTCAAGGAACGACCCAAACTGTGACTCTCCGCAGGGACACCGTGAACAAAATGCTAGCAATAAACTTCAGGCCTTGATATTGTTTTACACTCAGTAAGAACAGTCTCAGCAGCCAGCGGTGGGACTCAACTCAGCACTTCTGCTGACACAGACATATGTCTTGTCCCTTTCAATGCTTCAGAGAGAGCTTAATTCAATCATTGTCATATTGATCCTGGCACCATGCGTTCTCCTGACACTGGCCTACTGTAACAGCTTCTGTGTTTAGAAGACTAAGCATTATTGAACATGCAATGACTTCAACAGTTTCCTACATAATATCTGACAACACCTAACGACATTTCTTATTCCATATATGAAGGTGTGCTTAGTGACCCGTAGGAAAGAAAAATCACAAATCTTTTTAATCACTCCTAGACAGCAAAGGAATAAAACGGAGAACAAATAGCGAACAAAACAAAAATAACGACTTCCTTCAACAATACAAAGCCGGCTCCAGCGTCAGCAGCATCACATGACTCAAATTGTTGAATAAAGTCATTCATTTTGTTTTCTTTCAGTACAAAGAGAATTCTCATAGCTTCAAAACATTACAGTTGAACCACTGATGTTACATGGACTATTTTAATGTTGTCCTTACTACCTTTCTGGGCCTTGAATGTGGTAGTTGCACTGCTGTGTATGGAGGATCAGAAAGCTCTTGGATTCAATAAAAAATATCTTAATCTGTGTTCCGAAGATGAGCAAAGGTCTTACGGGTTTGGATCGACACGAAGGTGAGTAATTAATGACAGAATTTTCATTTTTGGGTAAACTAACCCTTTAATATTAACATATACACAATTATTATTTTTTTTTATTTGTACAGTATCTTTAATTTAAAAAAATCAGAAAATATATTTCTATAATTACTATGAGCTTTTATAAGCTCATATTAATTGAGAGATTATGGACTGTTTGCAGTAAAATTAAATGGAGGGCAAGCTTTCAATATGAACTTTTGAATGTTGAACGTATGAGGCGACCAGATTTCTCATGGCGGAATACGGGACGGCCGGGCAATATGACAACAAAATTTTATTTCATGATATCTATATGATATTCTTATATATATGTAGTTATTTTTGTTTTTTATCAGAGCATCTGAGGCATGAGCTGTAAAGGCACAGCTCTATTCCGAAAAGGGGGGCGGAGAACATCAGCTCATTTGCATTTAAAGAGCCATGCATGAAAACAGCACGTTTCTCCTTCCACTCAACATGGGCATTTTCAAAATAATATAATGTGGAGTATTTTGAGCTGAAACTTCAGACACATTCTGGGAACACCTGAGACTTATATTACATCTTGTAAAAAGGGGTATAATAGGTGCCCCTTAATATCTTTTGTTGTTTAACATTAATGACAATTATGACACAGACATGTATTTAATTAGGCTGCTGTCCCTTTAAGACCAAATCCATGTTTTGACCCATCTGTATAAGCCATAACTGACTGTATTTTCGTGTGTGTATTTGACAATTCAGGCACAAGGAGAACTGACTGTGTGCTGTCTGAGAGAACCGGGATAGCGCATGTGTGATTCTACCCAACCTGCCTTGACTAACTGCAAGTTAATCGATAACAGATTGCGACTGGATGGTAATTTTGTTCTACGACAAGCATGGCTACCTTTGACTAGGCTGTTCTCGCATGACAGAATGCTACTACTAGATCACCTAGTCGTGAAGAAATTTTAAAATAGGGGACAAAACATGATCGAGACACTAAAAATAGAGCTGAAATACGGGACTCAGGAAAAACGGGTTTTTCTATTTTATTGTTATAAAATACCTAGTTAACAATTTTTAGTTCCCAAAACATTCTGGGAACATTACCCTAGTAAAAAAGTAATAGATTTAAAATGTATTTATTTCATACTAAGTATAGTTCAAGTCAATTCACGCATTTATTGACAAATCGCTTGAGACTTACTGATATAAGAATTGTAATTAAAATTTAATATGGAGTATTACTTGTGCACAATGCACATTACTTAATATTAAGCTTAAAATATGCTTTACTACTGATGAGGATTTTATGATGCTTAAATAATATTGATCTTTAAATGCTAAATATTTAAAGTGCACCTAAAGTATACTTGCAATAGTTTCACTTTAGCACAATCACATATACTTCTATAAATAGTATATTTTTAGTTGGATGTCAGTACTACTTCCACATAATTAAAGTGCATTTAGTACAAAATTAGTTGTTCCAATTTAGCAGATTTTAAATATACCAGTTTAGTATACTAAAAATACAATTTCAGGGTATTTTTATTAAGTACATATGTAAATGTATTAGTAGTATACTTAGCATGAAATAACTGAATTTAAAATACATTTTAGTATATTTATTTTTCACTAGGTTAGTTTTTGCTTATCCGAACATTCCCAGAAGGGACATCCCAATATTCTCCATTGATCCAGGAAAGTGTTCTTTAGATAAATACAATGTTACATTTAGGATTAGAGAATGTTCCCCTTAAAATAAAGGATCAATTCAGCCAAGCTTTTTTGAAAAGTACTTTCTTATATTACGTACATCATAATAAGGGACAGTTAAGGAAAAAACCGAAGGCAAAATCCCTCAGGTTTACAGTCAGAAGGTGAAGCTCCGTCGGGAAGCAGGTGTGCTTCAATATTGTCATTTCCACAGCACCACTTTCAGATCTGTTTCATCAACACACGCCTAATTACATGGCATGTGTGAAGTCATTATAAAACACCTCAGCAGTCTTGGGATTTTCTCGTACTCACGAAAACCGACAAGGAGTTTCAGCTCTGTAATTATGAGAAAATGGAGAGAAAAAGCAAAATAGGTATTTTTTTTTATATCTACCTATACGTGGGTGTATAGCCCCGCCCCCAAACTGCACACAGCTTCCTGCAGTAGAATAGAGATCAGACCATCAACAAGGGAATAGTGGTTCCTGCTCTCCTCTCTGGAGAGGGGGCACCACAAAGCCACTAAAAGCTCCCACCAGGCGCTCTGTCTGCACAGAAACGCAGTTGCCTTTTTCCTCCGCTGTTCGCTGTATAATATCTCCACAGGAACAGCAGTCGTAACAGAGGAAGGTCTATAAATACCGGGGCGAATGGGGCCGATACCTACCTGTGCTCTGTTACAGCTCTTTATGAGACACCGATGGTCACCATTAAAGTTACTGACCCCCGACATTACACCTGATAAGATATACCGGTCTTGTGAAGAAATGCTCTCGTGTGCAGCGCAACTCAAGTTACTTGAGGTATTAAGCACATAAAGCATGTTTTCAGTATCAAAACATTGTTCAATTAAATTGTCTTTCATTAAAAATGTAGGTAGTTGACAAATAACATGATCATTAACATATCAACTATATTAAACATCAAGATTTGAAACACATATCTGTAGTGGAAATTATCATTGAATACAATACTTTTGGTAATTCCTATGGTGTGACATTCCTTACTTGATGTAAAACTTTAACATTTTGGTAAATCTTACTAGTAGTAGAAGTAGTAGTTATACTACCACTACCACATATACATATTAAATAAATCATTATAATTTAAAATATATAAATGCAGAACAAAAATATAATTCACCGTTTATTATTATTATTATTATTACTATTATTATTATCATATCCAAACTATATTTTTTTATTTGTATAGCAGGTTTAATAAAATGTGGATAATATATTTCAATAATTACTATGACCTTTTAAGAGCTGATATTAATTTGGAGAGTGCATGAACTATTTGTACTTATAAGAAATAATTTGTCACACGCAGGACAATTAAAAATTAATGAGTAAATGCAATGATTATGAACTAAGATACTTGTTAAATATAATAATAATAATAATATGTTGTCATATACACTTTATAAAATATTATTATAATTTAACATATAATCGCAAAATAAAATTATAATTCACAGTACATTATTATTATCACTATATACAAACATACACACAATAAACAAATAAATAAATATGTAAATTGTACTTAATTATTTGTCACACTACAGGAGAATTAAAAATGAATAAAGGCAAAAATTCTGAATTAATAAAGAGACTTTTTAAAAATAAATAATAATAAAAATATATAAATATTATATAAATCATTATTATAACATAAATGCAAAACAAAAATAATTCACAGTATATTATTATTATTGTTATATTGAAACAATATATACACACACACAGTAAATAAATATGCATGGACAATTTGTACTTATAATTATTTGTCACACTACAGGACAAATAAAAATGAATGAGTAAAAGCAAAAAATGTGAATTAATGAAGAGATTTGTTAAAAATTTATCATAATAATAATATATTGTCATAAATATTCTGTAAATTTTTATTTTAAAATAAACGGAAAATAAACCTAATTCACAGTACATTATTATTGTTATATACAAATATTTAGGTGCTGTCAACAATCAACATTTCTCTAGACTTTTACAATTTCTGACCACATTAAAACATATGAAAACTGTACAATACGATATCCAATTACACAAAAATTACAAAAAAAAGTTCAGAATAGTTTAAACAAAGTATAGCATGTCATACTGCAGGACACTGCTGTCACTACTTGAAATTTCTTGTCAACTACCCATTTAACATTTGTAGCGTGACACCTTTTCAAGTGCAACGTAATAACTGGCTCGAACTAACGTGTATGACTTCACTGCATCAATTGGGATTTGATTGGATCGTGAAAAGTAGGCTCTGATATTACTGGTTACCATTTTCCTTTGCCCTTGGTTACACCAACAGAAAACAAAAATCTTTTGGTTACAAATCAAAAGATATTACAGCTTGATTATGAAAACAAACAAAATAACGTGCGCTGATGAATCACACAGTAAACGGGGTCAATTTTGATTTCATGTTGTGTTGGAAAAACAGTAATAAATTAGATTTCGGCGTATGAGAATGAAAGCCGGGGGGAGAGTCTTGTACAGGCTTGTAATCAGAGAATTGCTGTATCCACGGTGGAGGGGGTTCACTTCACTATTGCATTAGAGACGCTGATTGTGGAGGGGGGGCAGAAGCAGGTGTCGCAGGTAATGGAAGAGATAAAGAATAAAGACTCGGAGGAAGGCAGCATGCTGAGCTCCTATTAACAACCCGCATTCAAGCAATATCAGCACTGGAGCCCGGCCAAACTTCTCAACGCCTCTCATATTCAGAAGCATTTCCTGAACCGTTATTTACAGACTTGGTGTAATCAACTGGTTACGTCTTAAATAGACAAACACAAATGTGCTGAACCGAATTCGACTCTAAACCAGAGCTTCTCATCCTTGAGGAAACAGTCAATTATACAGTTTAGCTATCATTATACACCCATGTTTCACTGCAGAATTCCACAATCGACCAATCAGAAGAGACACATAATAAAGTAGTATATATATAGGGCCCTATGATTTCTGGAATCGCAGAATCCAGTCATAAAAATGGAATTTACTGTATAACGCGGAATTTGCCCAGTTTGGGATGAATAAATCACATAGATCAATACGCTTAAAACAAAACATGATATGGACTAGTGAATATTAAACCACAAAAATACTAAACGTCTTCACAACAATCCATTAAAATAAAAGTTTGGTTTAACTTGAAGAAACTGTGACAGAAAAAAATATTACTTAATGCCATGACAGTAATAGTACTACTACTAAAATTATTAATTAAACATTATTCTTTAAGTAATATTTACCAGAAAATAATTTACCAAAAAACAAAAATCTAAATACACAACACAGTATTTCTGCAAAAATTAAATAATTATTATTTTTAATAAAATCAATTATTTGATTTATTTGATATATACTTTTGAATATTCTGAAAATTACTGAAAAATAAAACTGAGAAAACAAATTATTTCATAGGGCCATTTTTGTCCATTTTTTTAAACTGTGATTTGAAATAATTAGACATTTGATTAATATTCTTTTATTTAACCATTAAAACAAAATCTGGAAAAATTAAAATTCATTTCAAAAAATTAAAACAGAAAACACTGAATTTGAAAACAAAAGAACTGAAATTGGTAGAAATAAAACTGAATTGGAGAAACAAAAATTGTATTTTATAAGGCCTTAAAATTGTTAAACTTATATATTATTTATATAATATTTTTTATTTAACCATTAAAACAGTCTAGGGGGGAAAAAAACACAGACTCCTTAAAAATTAAAATGGAAAAAACTGAATTTGAAAAAAAAAACTGAATTTTGTAAAAATAAAACTGAATTTGAGAAAAAAATTAATTGTATTTAATAAATTAGACATGCTTCTATTCATATTTTTTATTTAATCATTAAGTCTAGAAAAATTAAAACGGAAAAAAATGAATTTGGAAAAAAATAAAACTGAATTTGAGAGAAAAAAAAATCATATTTCATAGGGCCTTAAAAATTTTATTTGTTAAACTTTTAATAAATTGCTCTTATATTGTGTAAGTTTCATGTTTTAATTAATTAGACATGCTTTATTATTTAACCATTAAAACAGAGTCTAGAAAAAATTAAAACAGAAAATAAATAAATAAATAAAATAAAACAGAATTTGTGAAAAAATTAATGGATTTCATAGGGTCCTATATACATTTAATACCAGGAGCTGCAATTGCAAGCACAGCGAAAGGAAAGAAAAGCCTGTAAAGGATTAGACTGTACTCACAGCCAGGATAATCTGCAAGGAACTGTGGGCCACCTCCACATACTGGTACTCCAGCAGACAGCCAGCGATGCTGATGTAGCGGTGGTCCTCCGGGGCCCAGGAGGGAGGAGGGGTCACGGGGGTCACCCTGCACCCTGGGCCGTTCTCCATCCACCAGGAACGATGCATGGAGATGTTGAAGGTCATAATCAGGTCTGTGTCCTGCAGGAGAGAAGAGATGCTTTGTTAAACATTACCTATATTCATGTGATATTTATAGATTGTGAATAATCAACTTTAAAGTTCTATACGTTTCGAGTGCAAAAGTGGAACGGCACAAAGATCACCTTTTAAAAATGGTAAAGTTAGTCCATTTCCTGGCAATCGAGTAATTTCAATTATGTATTCAAGCTTACGAGATGTAATACTCTGAACGCTGACTTACTTAACAATGTGGGTCAAATAACAAGCACTCTGAACATTTTAATCAAGCTAAATCCAGTCCACTCTCGTTTATTGACGCCTAAGAGAGCGAGGAATTTCTCTGTAGTGAGACGCCTTGCATTCTAACCTTTATGATTTCCTAAATTTGCTT
The DNA here is from genome assembly GCA_019740295.1 of Labeo calbasu. Lineage (NCBI taxonomy): Eukaryota > Metazoa > Chordata > Actinopteri > Cypriniformes > Cyprinidae > Labeo > Labeo calbasu. The sequence goes on from JAHKKF010534630.1 coordinate 9,906, forward strand.
CTATTAAAATAATCATATATTTTGGCAATGCTTACGCCCGTGATTTTTAAAGTCAGACGTTGTCTGAAACTGGAAATAGGATCCCTAGCAGCCATTGAAAGGCTAGTGTTTTGTTGTATTATCAATCAGTTTGAAGCTTTTTAACATTTCGAGGCGCAATTATTTAAGTGGCTCTTATGTGGTTAATTTTGAGACGTCAAAGGGACTCGCAGAGCAATAACCAGCCAACACATACTTATAAATGTGGCATGAGATTAATTCCACAATCAAGTGGCGGAAGAAATAACATTTCTCAAATCCCAAATTCACTTTTGTGTGCCATTTTTCAGCCTTAATGATCTGCATGCTGGCGACTGAAGTGTTTGCAATATCCTGGGTCATTTGAGTGAATGCCAGTTACACAAGCGGAGGATTATTCAGCAGGGCTTTGAGTACATTTTCAAACAAATCCATCAGTCTTAAGAAACGCACGCCAAGTCTAGACACAAAGCGGAAAAAAGGAAACAGCGCTCTAACTCTCACACCTACAGATGCACGACTGCATGAATGTGATGCACGCGTCTAGTGCTCCGAGAAATCCCTCTAAAGAGCAGCAATCGTGCATTTTAAAGCCAGATTTCAGGCCCTACAAGTGTTGAAGCTCGGCACTGAGCGTGCTATTCATGTAGGAACCCGAAGCTCCCCAGGAGACATTTTCCTCCTGAGGAAAAACAACAACAACAACAACAGCTTAGAAGTATTGTCTTACGAAGTGCTTAGAGAAATAAAAATAAGAATTTTCTGACTTTCAGTCCAAATCTTTTAGCTTGTAGGTCATCTACATGCTAGCGCAACACTACACAGACAAAAAGAATGTTTAGCAGAATTTTGCTATACAATTTAGTGTCTCTCTTCCATATTAATGATGCACTAAATGAGCAATATCACACGAGTAGACTTGAGATATGGCGGTATATCGGCACTGCTGTGATTCGGCCATAGGTAATCACAGCGTGCCGATATACAACCATATTTCCATCAGTCTGACAGTTTAACAGCTGAGCCGAAGCCTCCGTTACTAATCCATCACTAATTCGAAAACGTCACTTTAGAACTAGTAATGAAGGAACGTTGAGTTGCTTAAGGAGAAGTCCACTTCCAGAACAACAATTCACAAATAATTTACTCACCCCCTTGTCATCCAAAATGTTCATGTCTTTCTGTTTTCAGTTGTGAAGACATTATGTTTTCTGAGGAAAGCATTTCAGGATTTTTCTCCATATAATGGACTTCATTGGTGCCCCGATTTTGAACTTTCAAAATGTAGTATAAATGCAGCTTAAAGGGCTCTAAATGATCGCAGCCGAGGAATAAGAGTCTTATCTAGCGAAACGATCGGTCATTTTTTTTCGAAAAATAAAAATGTGTATACTTCTTAAGCACAAATGCTCGTGTAGCACAGGCTCTGGGATGCGCATTCATGTACTGTTGAATCATGTCTAAAGGTCAAAGTCAAGGAAGTGCAATTAAGTCAAACGCTGTTTACAAACATTGTTTACAAACGATGTTGGACGATTCTGAAGTTGTAGGAGAAAATAACATGTGGCTTTCAACATACTCTACCTTTTTGTAGATCATTTTACCGACTCTGTAAAATGATACTGGATTTGGGCGTCTGCCATGACACTCGCTGTTAGAAGTACGACAAGTGGAGTACAATTACAAACTGTGAAACGCAGGGTTGCCAGGTTTTCACAACAAAACCCGCCCAATTGCTACTCAAAACTAGCCCAAAAGTGGCCCAATCGCGTTTTGAGGGGGGTCTCCCGTTAAAAACGGGTTTCGCAGGACTCCCCTGGTAAAATTAGCATTCCAGGGTCTAAATATATTACGTTATCAGAGTCGCTTTAACCCGCGGACATTAAAAACAGGGAAACCCACGGACTTGGCAACACTGGTGAAAGGGCTATTGGAGATATCGCTCTAATATGGCACTCTAATCAGCCAATCAGATTCGAAGACCAGAAAAAACTGTATAATATATACACATTTTTTTGTTTGTTTGTTTTTATTGATATATATATATATATATATATATATATATATCAAAAGTTTGGGATCAGTAAGACTTGAAATGTTTTTAAAGTCTCTTATGCTCATCAAGATTGTATTTATTTGATCAAAAATACAGAAAAAATAATAATACTGCAAAATGTTATTACAATATAAGATAATAGCTTTTATTTTATTTTATTATACTTTAAAATATAATTTATTCCTCTGATGCAAAGCTGAATTTTCATCAGCTGTTCCTCCAGTCTTAAGTGTCACATGATCCTTTAGAAATCATTCTAATATGCTGATTTATTATTAGAAATATCAATGTTGGAAACAGTTGTGCTTCCAAATATTTTTTGGAACCTGTGATTCCTTTTTTTCAGGATTCTTTGATGAATAACAAGTTAAAAAGGACAGCATTTATTCAAAATATAAATCTTTTCTACCAATGTAAATACCATTTTTTATTAATTTAACATCCTAAATGAATTAAAGTATTAATTTCTTTTTAAAAAATAAAGAATAAAAATGTACTGACCCCAGACTTTTGAACAGTAGTGTATATTGTCAGAAAACCTTTCTAACAGCAGCTCTTTAGCATTTGTCGAAAACTTGCCTCCAGTGTTTTCTGCGGCAGAGTGAATCATCTGAGGGGCCCGAGTCACAGTCCCCATTATGTTTCCTTAAAGGCCGCTGGAGGATCAATCACTCGCCCGCCTCCGTAAATGGCTTCACTGTTTGCCCAGCCAGTGTGGGTGATGTGATAAAGCACTTTTAATCCATTTCAAAACGCACACTAACGGCAGACGTTTTGTTGAAGACTTGCCCAAGCTCACACTGCAGTGTCTATCTCAGCGTGAGAATGACACCGGTCGTCTGAAAGGCTCCTGAATAACTTTCCCTGAATAAGCCCTGTTCCTCCTCAGAGGGATGCTTAGCGCTTCTCGTTCTGCAGAATACAAACCGAGGCCTCCGTGCACTCTCGCTTCTTATTAAAACAAATACAAAGAAGCTGAATGGTTGGATTGATTTGTTTCCACCAAATCAATACCCCTTGTATAGCGGTGCAGGGCAAAGCCTTGTTTGTCCTCAGAAACACATGTATCACGCTCCAATGACGAACATAAATAGCCATCTTGATGCAAAAAATGAATCACAGCTTTGACTGAATATGGTGTCGTCCAAGTACACAAACACCATTAGCCACAGACTTTTTGAATTTCTGAAGGAACTAACTGATATATAAAAAAGCATAAAAACATATAAATACATAAAAACAAACTAATACAATTTTTTTTCCACAAAAGTGTTTCAGAAATTTTCATGAATGTCCAAAATTTGAGATAAAATAATAAAATAAACAACTGATACTGAATACATACATACATACATAAATATTACAAGATTCACAGATTTTAAAATTGGAGTCTAACTGAGGGTTAAAGTGGGTCCATCTTTCTTTCTTTCTTTCTTTAGTAAATTGTGTATTTCTTTAAATAAATAAGCAAACAAATATTTTTTGTTGAAAAGTTCAGAGACTTTTTTTTAATGAATGTAAAAAGGCAATATCAACGATTTATTTATGAATTTTATTTTTTTTTTTTTAAATAATTTTGCTTCAGCATGACAAAATATATTTAATTAAAAAAATTATTTTGTAAACAGCACGTTGTCTTTATATATAGATTTATTTAGTAAATAAATAAATAGCAAATTCTTTAGTATTCCTTTTATTTTATTTTTTCATAATTTTGCTTTGGTATGAGCACAGCAAAACATATTGAATTAAAAATATATTTTATTT
>JAHKKF010534634.1:5934-23980 GCA_019740295.1 Labeo calbasu
ACCCATCTGTTAAGTTTAGCAAACACAAATATCTAAGTTGTTACTTAGTACAACTTAACATTTCAAGTTGACTAAACTTATTTTAGTAGACTGAACTTATTTTAAGCTGACTCAGCAAATTGTGTTTTTTATTTTTTACAGTGTAGTTGCCATGCTTGATCATTTTAATATTATAAAGAAAACTATGTTTTTGTTTTTTTTTTTTTTAAGTTTGTCAGCTGTTATGGACAAACCATATGGGTTGACAGGTAACATACTTGACAATTTCACCATTTTGACACAAAATTATGAATGGCAGGCCTTTTCTGGCCAACCAAATGTTATTTCAATGATCAGGCTGATCTCAAACTATAATATTTATTTGAATAAAAATCATTAAAATATTACAAAAGTCATTGGAGATCAAATATGTGACCATGGACCAAGGGCGGGCCAGTTTTTTAAAACTGAGATTTATACATCACCTGAAAGCTGAATAAATAAGCTTTCCATCTTATTCAGGTCAGTAATAAATAAACCATAACATGCAGTTTGTATGATCCCTCCTATTTTGGTAAAATAATTAACATTTTTAATGATCTGAAAGGGGGATGTAAACTTTTGACCTCAACTGTATATATTCTGGATAAAATGATACTTCTGAGGAAAATTGTTAGTTGTTAATTGTTAATTTACAGGTAGCACAAATATGCATCTAATTACCAATCCTAGACATCTGTGGTTGGAAAGGTTGAATCATTTCCGTGCATTATCATCACGCCAAAATGATGAAGCTAAAACAATCGCCTTGACTTGCTCCAGTTGCTTGGCCCATTCACTATTTTCTTCTGTGTAAAAAATCTCACAAAGCATATAATATATGTACATATTATATTTATTATATATACACACTGTAAAAGTTAGAGATTTCTTTTTTAAATATATACATGATCAGCATTCATACAAACAGGATAGTTAGTTGCTAGTTGAGCACTCTTTTGCACTGTGGTGATATTAGTAATTCTCCATTCAAACACTGGTTACTGCTTTATCTTGCTAAAACCATCTGTACTTTCTGGCAAACATGCATACAATGAGGCAAAGTCTCTTGTAACACTAGACTCTCTCTAGTGTTTATGTGAGCTTCTTATGGTTTTCATTTTGTTTAATGCAATACCGTTTCCTCCTGGTTAAACCACTGTTCCTGCTGTTACTGTAGATCTTCAAGCCGTGGCTTGTTTCATCAATGCGTTGTCTCCAAACACTTGCTTAAAGTAGGCCACATGCTCTTCACAGTGCTCTCCTGAAACCGTAAGATAATGTCAGATGATATTTAGTTTGTTTTAGCCCATTTTGTGGACATAAACTCCATACAATGCATGAATCCTTCAACAAATCCACCTACCTTGGTTAAAACCAGGATTACCACGCAATCTCATATTCCTCTGCTCGAAGAAGCGGAAGATGGTGTAGAACAACATTGTGTCGTTTGTTTGCCGCGCGGCATCCAGAAACTTCCGAGCGGAGACGTTATCGTGGGCGCCGACGCTTCGAATGAAACGCAGAGCGCCTAAAACCTGCTGCTTGGACAGAAGAACCTCCACAATCTCATCATTAGCGGTGGAGAGCCTCTGAAAAACACATAAAAACACGCATGGATCACTCTAGATCAGCAGTTAAAGGCAAAATGAAGCTTAAATCATCTGCACTAAACATGCATGTACGTGTAAAGTGGTTTTCGTACCTTGAGCATGTCTAGAGAGAGCTGGTGAGCAGGTGGATACGTGCTCTCCAAAGACAGCAGCAAACAAGCCTGGAAACATCATTAAGTTCTTGTTGAACAAAAGCTTCAGAAATTTTTCCAGACAAGATGAGTGTGCATAAATGAACGTTCTAGTTTAAGAAACTGAGTTAGATTAAACTGTAAAGCTCACCAGTGGTTTGGAGTCGCTCAGGACGTGATACTGAAGGAACTGGTGCAGCATGTAGAAGAGGTTGTGCTGGACCAGAGTTTTGATGACTAGCTCATACAAATAGTGCTGGAAAGAGAAAACAAAGATGATAAGGGTCACTGTATACTACATACAACACAACTTTGACAACTATGCAGTTTGACTCCATTATGATTCTTTACTATGATGCAACTGTAACATTTTTAGAAGACAGCAAGCATTTTAAAAGCTTATATATATATATATATATATATATATATATTTACAATACTTATATATACAATACTTTATATTGCTTTGTAAATTAAAATATATATGTATATTTTTCATTGGCTTTAATTTTACAATTTTCATTTTAACATTAGTTTTAAGTTTTAGAAAATTTTTCCTGTGCGCTTTTCTCATTTTTAGTCATTTTTTCTAAAACATTTATTTTATTTATATTGTTTGTGTTAATGTTTTTAGTATTTCAGCTTCAATTTAATTTCAGTTAGTTGTCAAGTTTTTCTCTAATATTTATATTTATTTTTATTTCAGCTTCATTTCAGTTAACAAAAATTATTTTTAATTTTTGGAGTTTTAGTTAACAATAACAACACTGAGCAGTGATTTCCAATTTTTCTTACCTAAAAAAAACATGTAGTTGTAAAATATTTACTAGTTTTACTTGTAACTTAAATATTTGTACTTAAATATTTCAATAATTTAACAACACATTAGCACGTTTACCGTTCTCTGAAGCTGGTTAATGGTCATGCAAGATACAAGCAAACAAATAAAATGTCATTTTTAGTACATTTTCTATTATTAATTTTAAACAGGGTATCTGCAGGATTTTTAAGCACAAATTTAAGACTTTTTTTAAAGACTTACACAAATAAAAGTATCAATTATTATATTCATTTAAGCAATTATTATCAAATAGCATAAATATATTTTACTGTCTGCATTTTTTAGATTTTTATAATGCATGATGTAATCGATCCACCAGTTCACATTAATAACTGCGTAAAAATATGGGTTGGTTTTCGCACACGTCTCAGCAAAAATAGCATATTTATCATATTTATTTAATGAAATCGCAGCCTTTTGTTTTAATCGTCACATTAAGCCATATCCAATTCTTGTCCCCAAATTTAAGAACTCTTGAAATCATTATTAAGACTTAAGACTTATACCATTTAAGACTTTTTAAGGCCTAAAATTTGATACTTTTTATTTAAGGCCTGCGGAAAACTATTTATTTATTGTACTGGGAAAATCTGATAATTTGATTGTTTGATCTGGTTCATCAAAATGAAGTCATTTTGTTGTTTTGAGTGGCTTAAATTGATATATTTTTAACTGCTAAATTCCCTGAACACATTCAGGGTTTGTAAAATTAACCTAGATCACTGTTTGTAGATCCGCCTAGATCTTTATATGTGACCCTGGACCACAAAACCAGTTGTAAGTAGCACGGGTATATTTGTAGCAATAGCCAACAATACATTGTATGGGTCAAAATGATCAATTTTTCTTTTATGCCAAAAATCATTAGGATATTAAGTAAAGATCATGTTCCACAAAGATATTTTGTAAACTTCCTACTGTAAATATATCAAAACTTAATGTCTGATTAGTAAAATGCATTGGAAAGCTTTTTATTCAGCTTTCAGATGATGCAAAAATCTCAAATTAAAAAAAAAAAAAAGTACCCTTATGACTGGTTTTGTGTCCAGGGTCACATATATTTATAAAACATTTGTCCCATTGCACTCTCTCTCCACTTTTCTCTCCACTATCCTACAAATAAAGTCCAAAAAGCTCATAAACAAAGTTTACTGCCTTGTGACTACTGCACATTCAGTCATAACTGCACCGAAACCCACTTTGTTCCAAGGGGGCTGAACCTGCAGTTGATGTTAAGTCACTCAAAATATGAAGTGTCTCCTAAATGTCAGGTAACAAATGAACTACACTGCTGTTTGTAATATTCCTACATATTTTGTTCAAAGGCATGGTTTAAGGAACGCCCTTGATATAAAAGATGTTGAAGGCTGAAGTGCAATGCTGGAGGCCACATCAAAGATTATCATCGGTTACTGAAGACACTTAAGGCAGAATGTGTCTAAGCAACTGAGATGCCTTGCAAAACATCCAACAAGCCCCAACACCTGAGTCAGGTAACGGTAAACCTGGGATACAATTTACAGTTACACCAGGGCTTACTAATGGAATGAATGGTGAAACTGCTACCTATGATTATTGTTGTGCAGTGTTTACATGTTAAAGGGGTGCTATTATGCTTTTTCACTTTTTGAACATTAGTCAGTGTGTGGTGTGTATCTTTGGGCATAAGAAAGATCTACAAAGTTACAAATCTCAAAGTCCACTCCAAAAGGAGATATTTTGTTTTTAAAAAATTCCTTTTCTAGAACTACAATGAACGGCTTCTTTGGACTACAACATTTGTTTTCCGCATGCAATGATGTCACAATGTGGTCCATTAGAATATCATTAAAATAAATCCCGCTCACGAAAATTCAAATTGTTAAAGTGAGGGTAGGAACGAGCCTAACTTTAGTGATTCAGAGCGGAGAGCCGCTTCAACGAGCCGCAGTGCGGCGGGTATAAACACAAGCATTGACTAGAGCGGCCGCTTTAGAGCTCTAATGCACTGCAGACGTGTGCAGTACAAGGGGTTGAAACCAAGTGGCAACCTCCTGATCTCCCTCTTGAAGCCAACACGGAAGTGACTAAAACTGCAATTCATCTGCTGGCCGCTAGAGACTGGCTGAAAAAGGGAGTCAATCCCATAGACCTCCCATGTTAAAATGCTCAATTTACAGCAGAAAAAAATATGTTTACAGCCTGGTACAAAAAGTGGTTTTGGTCTATATAGCTAATTTTTCCCTTTTTCCCTATAGGAGAATTTTTTTATAACTCATCCGTTTATTTTATATTAAGCCTTAAAGTTCTGCATAATTTAGGGCGTGGCCGCTTGAGTGACGGGTGAATTGCCGCTGCTGTCACCACCGTCACGCTAGGAGGGTGTGGTTTCAGCAACCAGCTCCACCCACGTCCCGCCTCTTTGCCCATTTTCGATTATCCGGGAGTGATGTGCAGTGACGCGACTCCAAGATGGCAACGGCCGACTCCCGCCCACTAAGAGCTTCAGAAATGCTCTTCAGAAACCCACGAGTGACGTCACGGACACAACGTTTTTGTAAGAAAAATATCCATATTTAAAACGTAAGGATCACTTTAATCTAGCTTGCGGTAACAGTTGTACGCGGAACTTGCTTCTTTGACAAGGGGCGTGGCAGTATTGAAACACCGTCTAAGCTGTTCGCCAATCACAACACAGTGGGACAGCTAACCAATCACAACACATTTTGTTTTTCAGGAGGCGGGCCTTCACTAAACCCGGAACTAATCGAGCCATATGTGCCAGGCTGGGAGACATGTATTGTAATAATGTAAATTATGTGAAAAATAACGCGTTTTTCGAACCACCAAGCATGAAAGCATGAAACTGTAAAAAATATGGACGCAGTGTCCGTGACATCACCCGTAGGTTTCTGAAGAGCATTTCTGAAGCTCTTAGTGGGCGGGAGTTGGCTGTCGCCATTTTGGAATCGGGTTACTGCATGTCACTCCTGGACAATCGAAAATGGGCAAATAGGCGGGACGTGGGTGGAGCTGGTTGCTGAAACCACGCCCACCTAGCATGATGGTGGTGACAGCAGTGGCAATCACTTAAGTGGCCACGCCCTAAATTATGCAGAACTTTAAGGCTAATATAATTTAAACGGATGAGTTATAAAAAATTCACCCCCCTCACAGTTGACATGAAGGGCAAAATTAGCTATATAGACCAAAACCACTTTTTGTACCAGGCTGTAAAGGTATTTTTTTCTGCTGTAAAGTTGGGCATTTTAACATGGGGAGCCTATGGGATTGACTCCCTTTTGCAGCCAGTCTATATACAGCCTTATGTACTATTCAGCCAGTCGATGAATTGCAATTTTAGTCACCTCCGTGTTGGCTTCAAGAGGGAGACCGGGAGGTTGCCGCTTGGTTCTAGAACACCCCCAACACAAAATTAAGATTTTCACCGCTCTCACTGTGTTTAGTTCATACCTGAACAGGGATTTGAAACTGGTTAAGAGAGCGAATGTACTCCATGAGAACTGCAATGATGAACTTATGCTTCACTCCCTGTTCAAAGAAGACAATTTATAGCATTAAAGCATGAAATAACAATCCATTTATTACAATCCTTCAGACAGAGATATTTGACACCTACAGAAACGAGCAATTACATCCTTAAAAAAAAATACAATGCTTGTTTACCTTCTTCTCAGTGAAGTCAGACAGCACGTGTGTGTACATGTCTGACTGGTCTATCACCGCCTGTGTCCGGACGGGCCTTTTGTAAGAAGTGCTGGAGCGACTGGGCCCTGATTCCATAGCCTGAGGAGAGAGGAAAAACAGGCCAAAAATGTAATTAAAAATAATTTCTATAATACCACATTCACACACAGTTGAGGTTTAAAAGTTCAAATGTGTACATACACCTTGCAGAATCTGCAAAATGTTAATTATTTCACCAAAATAAGAGGGATCATACAAAATGCATGTTGTTTTTTTATTTAGCACTTACCTGAATAAGATATTTCACATAAAAGATGTTTACATATAGTCCAAAAAAGTAAACAAATTTATAAAAATGTCCCTGTTCAAAAGTTTACATACGCTTGATTTTTAATACTGCGTTGTTACCTGAATGATCCACAGCTGTTTTTCTTTTTCTTTTTTTGTAGTTTTTCATGAGTCCCTTGTTTGTCCTAATCAAAGCTACCTGCTTTTCTTCAAAAAAAATCCTTCAGGTCCCACAAATACTTTGGTTTGTATTTGAACCCTTTCTAACAAAGATCTCAAAATCATACAGTCAATCTTTTCACACTGAGGACAACTGAGGGACAAAACAAGAAAAATGCACACATCTTCATTCTGTTCATAAGTTTTCACCCCCTGCTCTTAATGCATTTTGTTTCCTTCTGGAGCATCAGTGAGCGTTTGAACCTTCTGTAATAGTTGCATATGAGTCCCTCAGTTGTCCTCAATGTAAAAAGATGGATCTCAGAATCATACAGTCATTGTTGGAAAGGGTTCAAATACACACAAATGCTGAAAAACCAAAGAATTTGTGGGACCTGAAGAATTTTTCTGAAGAACAGCAGACAGTTTAACTGTTCAGAACAAACAAGGGACTCATGAATAACTGTCACTAAACAAAAAAAAAAAAAAAAAAAGAAAAAACACACAACACAGTATTAAGAATCAAGCGTATGTAAACTTTTGAACGGTCATTTTCATAAACGCAACTACTATTTTCACTTATGGACTATATAAACTTCTTTTATGTGAAATATCTTATTCAGGTCAATATTAAATAAAGAATCACATGAATTTTGTATGATCCCTCTTTTTTTAGTAAAATAATTAACATTTTGCAGATTCTGAAAAGTGTATGCAAACTTTTGACCTCAACTGTATAGGAAAAAAAAAAAACACTAAAATACAACAATCTGTACCAACCGCAGTATACGCTTGCTCTGCATCCAGGTACTCTTTGTACACTTGGTTGAGTTTATCAAACACTGTGGCCACCACAGACAGATTCCCTTTATCTCCTCCAGTCAGCACTAAAGAACAAGACATTTGTTCATTAAACATTACCAAACACCATCAAACATCACTACTCATGCAAACATTTTCTATTGTAGATTTTGTATTGCTTTGCAGTGAAGCATTTTCATTATAGAGCAGTCTGTTGCTTACTTTGTGAGCATACAGACAAAATGACCATTTTGCAGTCTCGTCTCCGCAACAGGAAGTCCATGAGTTTGCCTTTATCCTGCAGGAGATTCAGTGTGGGCTGGAGCTTCACCTGGAGGTACCACAAATATCCTGACAAACAGAGAACATATAATCACTCTCCATCATGCAGAGTTTAGGTCATATGTGCATTGTTTAGTAAAGTACCTTCACTTGCACTGATGATGATATCTGGTTGGAAAACACTCCAGGAAGATGAATCTTGAATGTTAAGGAAAAGTTTGAGAAGGACAAGTAAATACAGTATATTTTTTTATTACTATTTGAACATATGGTACATTTCACAGTTCATCTGTAAGGATACAAAGTTCACAGGGAACCGGGACTTGACTTGGAGCAGCTGCAGGTCCTGTAAGAGTGTGGAAAGAAAGATTAGGTTCCTTACACTCTCAAAGAAGCATTATATACAGAAGAAGCCAAACAGTATAATCTGGTATAACTGATTGTCAAAAGTGTGGTATCGTTTTCTAAATGAATTACAAGTCACCTGAGTGAGGGATCTTGTAGGGGTTGATGGATCGAGCTGGAAGCACAGGCTGATGCACATTTAATGCACCATCCAATTCCCTCAGTTTTATATCATAAATGAGTGAAGTCTGAAATACAAAAAACACAAACATTTAAGGCTCAAAGCAGATCAGACCTTAATTTTATATTGTCAGGTTTGTTGATAAGGTAATAACCTACTTTTACATTTGTGTTAGGGATGCACTATATGGTTACCACATTGCATGGAAACCAATTTCCTCCACTGAATAAAAAATGAATTTAGGTTTTTGTGACTTTTTACCTCACAATTCTGATTATTTTCTCAGAATTGCATAATATAAACTCATAACTACCAAAAATAAAGTCAGAATTGTATGATACAAACTCGCAATTGTGAGTTATTGTCAGAATGTTGTAATATAAACAAATTATATAATTATATACTTGAGAGAAATAAAGTCAGAATTTCAAGATAAAAACTCACAATTCTGACTTTTCTCGCAAATGCAAGCAAAAAGTCAGAATTGTGAGTTTTAAAGTCTAATTTTGAGGGGGGGAAAGGACAGATATGTTCTCAGATTTGTGAGTTTACATCTCACAATTCTGACTTTTTCTCAGAAATGCGAGATATAAACTTGCAACTGTGAGTTATAAAGTCCAATATTGAGGGGGGAAAAAAGACAGATGTTCTCAGAATTGCAATTTATATCTCATAATTCTGTCTTAACTCGCTATTGCGTGTTATAAAGTCAGAAATGTGAGATATAAACTCGCAATTCTGAGAAAAAAAGTCAGAAAGTCAGTTTATTTCTCAGAATTGCAAGTTTATATCTGGCAATTCTGACGTTTAACACACAATTGTAAGTTATTAAGTCAGAATTGTGAGATATAAACTCGCAATTCTGAAAACATGTCTTTTTGTGTCTTGCAATTTCGTTTTTATAACTCACAACCCCAAGTTCCTATCACACAATTGTGAGAAAAAAGTGAGAATTGTAAGATGTAAACTTGCAATTGCTAGAAAAAAAGTCAGAATTGTGAGATGAAGTCACAATTACCTTTTTTAAAATTTTTTATTCAGTGGCAGAAAGGGGCTTCCATAACATTAGACATACTTTAATACATTTTGAACAAAGATTTTGATAAAAAAAAAAAAATAATTATTTATCTGTATTGTATATTTACTATTTACTTGTGCATGCTAATTTACCCTAATTTTACATATAGATAACATCTGATGTCATTTAACATTCACGTTATTGAAAAAAAAACCACTAATCATTAAATAACATTGTTACATGTAATCTTCATCAAATCTCAAAATAATGTCGAGATGGCTAAATGCACTTTTTTTTTGCACTTTTGTTTTTTTTTTATTTAGTCAAAATAATGATTGCTATGAACCTGAATTTTAATACCAGTGCATCTCTAATATTTAAAATAAAATTATGTGAATGCCAGAGGACTAGATAAGTGACTAATTTATTATGCACACCATAATGAACTCCACAAATGCATTTATATCATTTGATTACCTGCTTGAACACTTGTCAGACTCACCTGTGTGCTCTGATGGTGCACCACAACTAGATTATCCACCACGTTCAGGGCAAACTTGCCTGTGGTGTTTAGTTTGAGCACATGAGTCTTCCTACATGTGCCTTCTCTACAGTTAAAAGAAAGAAAGAACAGGTAAAACAGATCGGAATATCGTGAGAACAGAATGATTTTATGGGAGAGTAGCTTATCTGTTATACCTGGGCAGGTGATAGAGGACCACCTCTGCTCCAGGACTGTTGGTGGTTCTGGAGTGATGCTTCAGATACATCACATACAGCTGATCATAACTGCAGTTGAGATAAAAAGATAAAAGAGATAAAAAGTGGCAGCTTCACAGTTGCTTTTTCACACATTAATGCAATATATTTCATAAACTCCTAACTAACATATTATTTACAGAATAATATTGTTCAGATTTAGATGCCTAGTACTGGCTTGAGAGCTCATACGCGTCTTACATTGTAGCCACAGCGATGTCACGTTCAGAGAGGCTGAGTTTGGCTGGTTTGGGCACCGCTGGCAGTTCAATCTCAAACTTGGACATCTTTGACATGGTTGCAGTCTAGAGAAAATATTGGAATTAAAGCAGCATGTTTTGATTTAACAATCTAGTATCAGAGTTACTGTTGCCCTCTTGTGGTTCAAGTCGGCACTATTGTCTGCTTTCCATTAAAGGAGAAGTCCACTTCCAGAACAACAATTTACAAATAATTTACTCACCCCCTTGTCATCCAAGATGTTCATGTCTTTCTGTCTTCAGTCTAGAAGAAATTATGGTTTTTAAGGAAAGCTTTCAGGATTTTTCTCCATATAATGGACTTCATTGGTGCCCCGATTTGTGAACTTCCAAAATGTAGTTTAAATGCAGCTTCAAAGGGCTCTAAATGATCCCAGCCGAGGAAGAAGGGTCTCATATAGTTTTGTAGTTTTGTCATTGTTTTCAAAAAATAAAAATGTAAGCACAAAAGCTCATGTAGCACAGGCTCTGGGATGCATGTCCACGGTGCTACGAATTAGTGATGGGTCGTTCTTGAACAATTCGTTCATTTTGAATGAATCTTTAATGTGCCTCAGGAAGAACGAGTCGTCTCGGGGTGTGATTCGTCGCATGCGCAACATCCTATTAGGTTCTGTACTGGAATTCGTTCACCGGTTTCGAGTCTTCGGGTTTTTCAAGTTGTTTGTTCATCTTATGGGGCTGTCACGTGATGCTGATTTTGCTAAAATGAACAAAATGACTCGAAAAAAGATTTATTATATACATTTTGCTGAACGAGACTCAAAGGTCAGAGTCCGTGAAATGATCCGAACTAAGTTCATAATTTGAGTACTTTGTACTCAAATGATGAACTTACACAAGCTTTTGTGCTTAAAAAGTATACAAATTTTTATTTTCAAAAAAATGACACATCGTTCCGCTAGATAAGACCCTTCTTCCTCAGCTGGGAGCGCTTTGAAGCTGCATTTAAACTACATTTTGGAAGTTCAAAATCAGGGCACCAATGAAGCCCATTATAGAGAAAAATCCTGAAATGCTTTCCTCAAAAAACACAATTTCTTCTCAACTGAAGACAGAAAGACATGAACATTTTTTAATGACAAGGGGGTGAGTAAATTATTTGTGAATTGTTGTTCTGGAAGTGGACTTCTCCTTTAACATTAAATAATAAGACATCAAACTCACCTTGAAAGCAAATGGCTGTAGCACATTACCCTGTACAGTGGTGGAAAGGAGAAGAACGGCCGTCTCTGGGCAATACATGTACCAGTTCACATTGATGCTCTGGCTCTTGAGAAGCTTCAGGGTTCGTTTATCAGGCAGCACCTGAAACAGAGGAAAAACAACTCGTTTTGTCCCAAAAAAACCCCAAAAAACACTTTATCTAATTTAATGAATTGATGTAAGGTGCCACCTCACCTGATAAAATTCTATTCCCTGGTCAGTAACAAATACAATCTCATTCCAGTTGGTCCAACAAAACCCTAGAATATTGGCATTCTTCGTCTGTAAAAAAAAATTAAACATAGATGGTACATTACCAAAGTTTCAACATTTTTGAAAAAAGTATTTTATGCTGCAAGGCTTCATTTATTTGATGAAAACTGTAAAATATTTGTACAATTTAAAATAGCTGTTCTATTTAAATATACTTTAAAGAGTAATTTATTGCTGCGATAGCAAAAAAAGAATTTTCTGCAGCCATTGCCCTAGTCCACAGTGTCACATGATCCTTCAAAAATCATTCTCATATGAGGATTTGCTGTTTAAGAAAATTTTATTTTTTTATTATCGCTATGTTGAAAACAGTTGCTTAATAGTTTTGTGGAAAGCATGATACATTTTTTCAAGATTCTTTAAAATATAGAAAGTTCACAAGAGCAGCATTCATTTGAAATATAGAATTATAGAAATCTTTTGTAACATTATAAATGTCTTAACTGTCGCTATTGATACATTTAATGCGTCCTTGCTGAATACAATTATTTTTAAAATTATCCCAAATTTTGAATGGCAGTTTATACATGCATACATACATGCATTAATAATTTAAATAATTATAGTCAATCTCTGTTTGTTGAGGGATGTACCTTGCACTCATGGGAAAATTCCAAGTGTGGATAGTCAGGAATGAAGTTCATGAAATCCTACAAAACAGAGAATGTCAAATAAAGGGAACCTGTGCACAACAACTGCATTTATTGCAACAAACAGCAACCATCAATGATACTTACAACTGATTTTGTAGTGCGCTGCACAGCTAAAATTTTGTTCCCCAGTGAGAATTTAATACACTTCACCTCCCCTTTGTCATCCATTCTGTCAAACGAAACACAGTTTAAGGATTTTCAGTGTTATTGTAAACTAAAACTATTATTTTCAGTAACTGAAATGAAGCTGACGTGAAATAAAACATAAATATTAGATGAAAACGAAAATTTGAAACATAAATAAACATCTAGGCTTCTAAACTTTTACACTTTTAGAAGTAATAAGTTGACTAGAACTGAAATACAATAAATTAAACAAAAAATATTTTAAATATTTTAATAAAACAAAAGCACATGAAATTACTAAAACTTTAACTGAAAGTAAAATGAAAAATGATCATTCAAAATATTAAGAAATACTATTTAGTATATTAATTAAAAATACACTAAAATAACACTGACCTTAACATGATGCATATAGGATACAGATGCATAAAAAAAGTCTAGGGGCCTTACCTGAAAGCCACTGAGCTCTTGTCATCTGGTCCTTTAACCACAACACCTGTGGCCCCACCAGATCGCACCGCAAACACCTGAAATTACACAAAACATCAAAAAGCATAATTTATAATGGCACATGCATACTATAAATTGAGCATGTGATATTTACCCTGGTACCCTTATGTTTTTCTTTGTATATGTTCCATGATACCATTGCATTATTGAAGCACATTGTAAATGTAAATCAATTTTACATAAACATTATAATAATTCGATACCATATAGAAAAGTATCGCCATATTGTATAGCCACAGTACTTTCTGATATACATTACACTGTCATCAAATTTTATCCCAAACATAAAGCATCATAAACCTGCTGACTAAAATACATGATTGAAAATTACTGCACAAGAGTTACAGTCATACAGTTAACGTGCAAATAAATATCAATGTATTTATAAATAAATGCTAATCCATTTATGCATTCAGTGCATTAAAAATTAATCTGCAACACTGAATTTGAAGACCACAGCATACGAAACCTCACGTATTACTTTAACCATTTGTTAATAAGTTTAATGGAAGCATTCATCTACATCTACAATATGACTGTGCCTATCAAGACAGCATTCAAAATGCACTTATGCTGGCCAAAAATGCTGTCTAGGAAAACAGCTCATTAGACTTTGAGACACAGCCATGATATCTCTTTATAATGTCATATAATTATTATAAAATTACTTCAAATAATTAAACGTCCTTACCTGTTTATTCGCCTCGTCGAAAAACACATTGTTGACGCTCGATGCGTTCTCAAACAGCACAGGGTTTTCACTGAGCTCTAGGTAATATTCGTCACTCATATCGTTTTATAAAGAGTCCTTCAATCTGCAGCTTTGTGTTTTACCTTTAGCTACTATTTCTACTTCCGCGTCCGTCAAAAGTGAGGCAGTCATGTGATGCTCAATCGGTCATGTGACGTCACCTTAGGACCTCTAGCTGCACTGGCATAATATTAAAAAATCTAAAGATACAGTTGTATTTGCTAAGTTGATTAAAAAGTGAATTTATATACATTGTCAATACTGACAATTGTATTTATCTTGTATTTTTGTTAAAGTGTATCTTTTGTGTATATTTATATCTAAAATGTAAATTGTAAACCCGATTTTTTTTTATTTTGTTTATTTGGATGTCTTGATATAAGTGTATATGTTTTGTTGCAGTTTATAATAATAATAATACAAAAAGCACTGGCATAAATTTTTAAATTTCTTATAGGTTATTACAACTCACCAGGGATCTGCATGTTTAAGCAAATTACATTTCAGACATTTTTAGGCAAAAAGAATTTGAGATGAATTTCCAACATAAAGATTAGAAGTAGCGCAGGATTTAACCCACTGATCTATATGTAATGTTCTCTATTATAGATCAGTGGTTTAACCACAGTTTCATACGCGAGATGAACTAATTCTTTCGTGTAACGTTCAAATAACAAAAATAAATTCCGCATATAATAATTTTTAATAACAAATAGTTTAGGAACAAAACGGTCACGCTCTGAATATTTAATTTTTGTCGTTCACAACAACAAACAGCAGCTTGTCAAATTCATTGGCGCTCAATTTTAAAAAAATGCATCCTGCTCTTCGTTCCATTAAATTAGAACATTAAAGTGTTCAGTTCAGTCTGTTACGTCATACAGCAAATACAGCGCAAACCTGCAAATTGTCACATCAGTTGATTATCCGAGCAGAAGCGACGAGAATCACCTGAGCTCTACTGGAGAACAGCTCAGCAGGTGAAATTAAAATTGGACACCGTAATACACAGTATAATCCAGTTCCCTGTGATAAATAAGTATGTATTTATATATATATAAATAAATTAAGAGTGAGGGGTGTAAACTTTTGGACCGAATGAAGACATGCATTTCTTATTTTTTTCATTTAGTACTGCCCTTCACTTAAATGTTTCCCAGAGAACAAAATAAGTTCAATTTACCCTGATATTCAAATTCCAAAAGTTTCACCCTGGCTCTTAATGCATCGTGTTTCCTTCTGAAGCATCAGTGAGTGTTTGAACCTTCTGTAATAGTTGCATATGAGTTCCTCAGTTGTCTTCAGTGTGAAAAGATGGATCTCAAAATTATACAGTCATTGTTGGAAAACGTTCAAATACACAAAAATGCTGAAAAACCAGAGAATTTGTGGGACCTGTAGGACTTTTCTGAAGAACAGCAGACAGTTTAACTGTTCAGGACAAACCAGGGACTCATTAACAACTATCACTTAAAAAATAATAATCCTCCTGGAGAACAGCACAACAGGTGAGACAAAAATTACATTTTGATTAAATTTAATTTAATTTTAGTTAAATTTCATTTAATTTTACATAAACTTTTCATAAAATTTATTTATTTATTTTTAATTAGAACAGTGCAACAGGTGAGAATAATTATATCTAAAAGTGATACAGAAGCAAAATTACTTTTTTTTTTTTACATTTTTGTTTTTAGAGGGTTTATAGAATAACACATATGAAAAACAGTACACTCAAAAAAGTTCTGGGTTATTTCTGTGAACACATTGTTGGGTTAATTGTGCTGGGTCAAAATTCTGGGTTGTTTGAGGTACTGTAAACACACAGCTGGGTTGATCATGCTGGGTCAAATGGACTCTAGGGGTTCTTTCACCACTGAACAACCGGTTTGTTTATTTTTCCACTTCATCGAACATTCTGGATTCTTCACTCGTCTCCTCGTCAGACGGTCACGCGATGCGAAGCTTCAAAAAGACTCGTTTCTCCCAAGGGGTACAACTCCGACCGGAAATTAACAATGAAATGAATTGCTTTAGCTATTAGACTGTTTTTAACGTCTACACCTACCCCAACCATAAACGTAGCCCTTACTATAATAAAAAAAAGTATTATTGTTGTACAGTGTGACAAAAATAACGTTAGATTTATGTGCGCATGCCCAGTAGCAAGAGCTGTATTCTTTCTAGCCTACACCTAACTACTTTTTACCCACAATGCATTCTGATTTCGACTGTACAACCGATGTACACTCGCTGAAGCACTATATCCCACAATCCAATGCGGAGAACCGACGAGCTGGAAGAGAGAGCGGGAGCGAACAGGTTTGAATGAGAGATGTAATAAATCTTTATTATTTCTGCTTTAATGTTTATTTCATGCATTATTTATATCTAAATATATTACATAGGAATTTACTCAGTTTAATATTTTAATATTTTACTATTTGTTAATTTACAAAAAAATGTGATCATTTGGTGGATATTTAAAAATGTTCGTTGGAAGCGTTTTCATTCTGATGTAAAATTAACGGTCGCCTGAGGGCGCTCTATGACCACTGGCATATTACGCTGCTCGGGAGAGTTTTAAGATATGCAAACAATAAATACATAAAATTGGCATATTGTAATACATAAAATTGGCATATTGTAACGCGTATATATATATATACACATACACACACACACAACTGCATCTTAACTGCAAATGGTGTTCTTACTGCTAGAATTAATCGCTACGTTTGATGCATTATTTGATACAATTTACATTGAGACAAGTAATGCATTATAAACAATCATTACCTAAATCCTGAATGTATCTACCTTAAACTGATGTGGTTTCTCATGCTTTTTAAATGACCTATAACACCTGGCCCTAATTACCACTTTCCCTATAATAAAGTTGTCCAAACACACAAATAAACACAGTTGTTAACGGGACATTTTCATTATTATTATTTTTATTATTATTAATATTAATAAGCCACTTTTAAATTTATCAATAAAAACAACACTGATAATTAGTTGATATCATGGCAGCTGTCTAACATAACACACATACCTTGATAATCAAATATAAATTGCTCCAAAAAGTATTTATAACCCCTGTGATCGCCTCACATCTCCCTGAAAACTATCAACAAAACGGACATCTGCTATTCTTATTGTTGGTAAATTTGTTAATGATTGGGAGAAAACGAGTTCGCGTTCGCACTCGCACTGACAATGAATGAATAACGATCGTGACGGGCGGCGGCGCAACCGGAAGTACCGCTACCCTACTTCCGTTCTCAGCCGCCATATTGTGAAATAGGCCTATGCAGCGAAACGCCAAACTTTTGCACGCGTTTGCTTTTCTGAATGGAAGTCAATGGGACGAAAAGTGGTATTGACTGGGAGAATCTCCTCTCCATCGCACGCTACACGATGATTATAGAGAAGAGAAGAAATACGCCCGAATCAACGCTGCAAACGAGCGATTAAGCGATGCGGCTACTACCATGAGTGTCTACTAGAGGCCAGCAACTCGCGGATTCGCGGATTTGATGGAAGAAGAAGAGTCAGCCGCTCCTGTCTTGTGGTGAGTGATAAAATGTAACGTTAAACAACAACCGCAACAAAAGTAGTAACGTTAGTAGTGGTAACCTCAATTAAATTGCTGCATGACCAAATACCGACGTAACCTGAAGGCCTAAATTAGGTTTCAAACACCGTAAATAACGCTGTTTGACAATTTTCAAATAAAAAAAAACTAGTATGATGCAAAATAAAAAAAAAAAAACATTTTTGAATAACATCGTTTATGGGATAATGAGCGCCGCTACTGGCGGCACTTTCTATCGTTTAAAATGTGGTAAATAACACCGTTTGACAATTTTCAAATGAAGAAACTAGTTAAATGCAAAATAAAAAAATAAATTAAGTTGCGCCATTCAGGGTATAATGAGTGCCGCAACTGACTGCGCTTTCTGTCATATAACACCGTTTAAGGCAGATTTGGGCAAGCTCTATCCTGGAGGGCCGGTGTCCCTGCAGAGTTTAGCTCCAGTCCTGATAAAACTCACCAGTTTGTAGCTTTCTAGTAAACCTGAAGACACTGATTAGCTTGTTCAGGTGAGTTTTATCAGGGTTGGAGTTAAACTCTGCA
>JAHKKF010534635.1:0-23215 GCA_019740295.1 Labeo calbasu
ATCCAAAATACCCAAAAATTTCAGATAACAAGCATTTTTGTACCATGTAGCTTCACCGTCAGGATGATTGGAGCAAACCTCGGTGACACTGTAGACGATGCGAGTACTACCATCTCTCCAAGTTTCAAGTCTTTACGACTTACGGTTTGATCTGCCCGACGACTTTTAGGTGGAAAATGCTGATCTTTGGGCATTCTAACAATTACAAAAAATTGTAAATAATTGTACAGTGAAGTACTTTGAAAGCTGAAACTTCATCCAAAAAAAAAAACAAAAACAAAAAACAACACACATTTTACTAAATGTCACGTTTCCCCATAAATGGCTGAAAATGATAGAGAATATCACACTTAAAAATCTAGCCCCCCATGCGAGTTTATAAATGGCCACTCAAACTATCCTTCCCCAACAGAATAAAATCACGCACAAATAGCCTGAAAGCTGGTATATTGGGTCATTTTCTGCAAGAAGGCATGCATGTAAGTTTACGCAACCAACCCCACTGAGAGCTGGGAATTTGGAGCTCTGGTTGCTAACAAAAAGCACCAGGCTGGCACATTGGACACTGCCAACTGAACAATCAGCGATCACTTTCCAGGCTGGCACTTTCCTCTCTCCATCTCTCCTAATGTCTGCAGCATGCCAGCTGCTTTGCTAAATAAGCAGTGCAGAGGAACACACACACAGAGACTCGGTTCCACGCTTTGTACCTGCGCCCAAAAGAGGATGCATGGGCATTGAGCTCTGTAATGGTGAGTGGGGGAATCTTGGAATCAGCATGCTAATGCCTCACAATACGAACAGAGAATATACACAAAAGAATGTTGTTACACATATTTCTTATTTTGTGTTCAGGTGTTTGTATATACAGTCAATGACAGCATCCGTTCCACTAATGAGCGAAAATGCATTTAGCCTACGAAAACGCGAGCGCAGGCAGATCTCGGTTTAAGCTACATACAGTCTCGATAGACTGAGCAGCCATCGATGTGGCTCCACGCACATAGTGGTGTGAGCAGATGGCAAAACAGATGATCCGCTCTCGTTTGCCCCTCCACCGTCCATATTTATTTTACACTGACTGGCTCCGGGTTTCCCTCCGCCTACATACACTCTAGTAAAGCTACACCGCTTACCGCAACCTCTGATTAGAAAACAAAAGAAGTGTGAAGAAGAGAAAGAGTGAAAAGAAAGTCAACTGCAGCAACAGCTAAACATGAAGCCCAAGCCAACACAAACACACATTCACAAAAATAAAAAAAAATAAAATAAAATCCTGGCTCGTCCGATGGCCAGCCATCAAAGTTCTTAAATAACTTAATATTGATCAAAGCAAGCAGCAAATCCATGAGTTGTTCTGAGCTACTGATCATGAGTAAAGTTTGGGTCGATGGCGTCCGGCGTGATTTATACAGCTTCCTGGAGTGCCGATAAATGAGTGGACTGATTGGCCGGTGGAAGGAGGAGGAAGAGGAGGAGGAATGAACTTGACAGTTTACTCCTTTTGATCTTGCGCTACTTCCTCTGGAAATGAGAACGCTTGCCTCAGACAAATCCTCAGCAAGACATCTCATTTGGCTTGGGAATTCACCAAAGCTTAGAGGCTGAAAATTGGTCTTCATCTCAGCAGCTTAATGGAACCCCTGCTTTTTTTGTCATCCAGGCGAAAGGGGAACATCAATTGTCACAGTCTGATCCATGATGTTCATCACAGTGCTGTCTTCACTTTTGCTCGTTTTGCAAAAGTTAATGTCAGCATCTATTATTTTTTTTTTTTGGACCATCTAAACAGAAACCACCCCCATACCGGCTTTTTTTTTTTTTAAGGATGTCTCTGAATATTCAGATCCTGGCTTGAGAGGACCTGGCAGCGTTCCTCCGCACTGTCTGAAATTGCGGTTGATCATCGGAAGTGACATGGCGGGTGTCCCTCAAGGCCTTTGGCTGAGTGAGCAACTCAATTAAAAGCGGACTGTGGGGGCTCTTGAATTCCCCCGCCCCGCCCTGCCCAAAACCTCGGGTGAGCCCTGCGTGCTCGAAGCCCTCATCTGGAGCTCAGCTGACCATTTGCTCCAGTTCACTGACTGAGGATGACTCAATGCCTGACTAGACCCTATGATCACATCGTATCACACACACGCTCAGATATCACTCACAACCGTGCATTCGCATCCACAGTGCAGCAGATGTCTGTTTAGTCCTATTCAATGCTTGTCCCCCAGGGTGCGTGTGCCAACATCCGCAGAGTTTTCCAAAGGCAATCTGCTCTGTTTGGAAGCCATCTTAATGATCGCCGACGAAGCGCAGAAGACGTATCGGAGGGAGTCTTCACTTTGGTCCAAAGGTATACGACCTAAAATCAGTAATACACAGAAGTTGTTGGGCCACCATTAGAGAGCCAAAACTATTTAGATCCGACAAACAGTCCAGCACCATCATTAGAAGGCCTCGGATTGAGGAGGAAAGAGTCAACAACAAGTACTAAACAAGCAGCTGCCATGGTGCAAGGTTGGGAGCTTGTTAAAGCTGAGAAAAATAATGTGGCTTCATTTGTAGGATGGAAGCAGTCGTGTGGTGGAGATGGTGAAAATGAGGACAGGATTGAGTTTTACAAAACTGTGGTATGCTAGCACGCTCTTACCTACAGAAACGATTACACTTTAGATACTGAAATCCTGTATTATTTTGTCCTTGTTGTGAAGTAGCACAAATAACAATTTTGATAATTATTTGGGGAATATAACAGTCAAAAGTTGTTTACGCACTAGTTACAAATTCATTGAGAGTGCAATTATGCAATGGTTCTAATGAGTACAATACGAAAGGAGACAGCAAAGGGTATACAACTGTGGAAAAATAATTAGAAATATCAAGTAATTAGAAGTAATAAGATTTCATTGGGCCACAGACCCTTTTATATTAATGCCCATGAGCCGGTGGCTTATTTCAAATTGAATTATTATAATAAAAAGAAAAGCAAAGGTATTAAAAGATCCAAGGCGTATTCCTCAAACTAGTTAAATGTTTTGTTCGGCCCCAGAGACGTCGTTACGCGTCCGGTTACTTTACCTCATGAATAATCCGTAGACTTTGTTTACTGCCACGTGAAACAGGGTGTCATGCATCTCTTAGCCATCAAGGTGTCCTATCAAAGGATTGAGTCTGGGCTCCGTGTTTGATTGATGCGCGCTGTCAAAAGCGTGGGGTGCTCGTGAGCGTCATTGTTCAAGTTGTTTTTGTCTGAGCCTCTCCGTCTCTGACCCTGAAGAAGACATAACAGGGCCGTGACCAGCAGGGGCAAGCACCTTTATAAAACCACGCGGACAGTGACTCAGATGTCCCCACAGACTCGAACGCATCTATCAATCTCTGCCCGTCTGCCGTAGGGGCTGTCAGCCTAGCTACTCTCTGTATCTCTGTCTCTGCGCGTCTCTCCTTGTATCTTTCTCCTTCATTCGATCACCCGACTCTGACAACAGGCTTTGTTCTCAGGAAGCCACAGGACTTCTTGTCCACCTCACTTACTGCAAACAGCTGTAAAGGATATTGAGTCGTGGCCATTCAGAATTGAATTGAGAATCCCTTATGAATTCCTGAATTTGATTTGAATTGAGGGTGCAGAATTGCAATTCGAATGGTTTCTGACAATTTTAAAAGGAAGTAAAAAACAGAAATTTTAAAGGCCTTATGTGCAGAATGATAAATACAGTGGGATCAATCATCAAAGCTCGGGAAATATTGGTCACAGATATAGAAATTTACTTTAAATCTCACCAAGCTGATTACTCACTAAAAACTCCCACACATCATGTTTTCATGCTATTGTAAGTCTTTTTTTGACATAAAGTGGTTATATCTAAGAATTGCTTAATTACTTTATTAAGTTAGTCTTCCCATTAGCACCATTATATTGTTCATTTAGACTAATTTGCAAATGCGGATTGTACACGAACACAAGCAGCGGGATTTATCGCATGGACCAATCACAGCTGAACATAACCAGTCACATCGCAATGGAGGGATTGTCTCCTCTTACGTGACTTTCCCCCATTCATTCTCATTAATAGTTAGAAACACAGACAGAACTCTAGTTGGATATAATAGATAAAACACGGATAGACAAAACCATAGATAGAATGCTAGTTAGACATAACCTTAGTTAGAACCATATATAGAATGTTAGTTAGATATAATGATAGTTAAAAAGAACCATAGATACAGTTGAGGTCAAAAGTTTAGATACACCTTGTAGAATTTGCAAAATGTTAATTATTTTACCAAAATAAGAGGGTTTGTATAATGATGATTGTATGAAATGCATGCTATTTTTAATTTTGTACTGACTTGAATAAGATATTCCACATAAAAGATGTTTAGATATAGTCCACAAAAGAAAATAATAGTTAAACTTGTTTAACCCTGTTCAAAAGTTTACACATGCTTGATTTTTAAAACTGTGTTGTTACCTGAATGATCCACAGCTGTCTGTTTTTGTTTGCTTATTTGTTTAGTGGTTTATTGTTTGTAAGTCCCTATTGTTTGTAAGTCCCAATTTTGTCCTGTGAAATTACCTGCTGCTCTTAAGAAAAATCCAGGTCCCAAAACGCTTTGGTTTTTCAGAATTTTTGTGTATTTAAACAATGAATGATCATGATCACTTTCCAACAATGACTGTATGACTTTAAGATCCATCTTTTTACACAGAGGACAACCGAGGGACTCATATGCAACTATTACAGAAGGTTCAAACGTTCACCGATGCTCTAGAAGCAAACACAATGCATTAGAGGCTGGGGGGTGAAAACTTTTGGAATTTGAAGATCAGGGTAAATTTAACTTATTTTGTCTTCTGGGAAACATGCAAGTATCTCCTGTAGCTTCTGAAGGRCAGTATTAAATGAAAACAAAAATATGATATTTAGGCAAAATAAGAAAAATGCACACATCTTCATTCTGTTCAAAAGTTTACACCCCTGGCTCTTAACGCATCGTTTTTCCTTCTGGAGCATCAGTGAGCGTTTGAATCAAGTGTATGTACACTTTTGAACAGGGTCATTTTTATAAATTCAACTACCATTTTCTCTTGTGGACTATATATATTATGTGAAATATCTTCTTCAGGACAGTACTAAATAAAAAATAACATGCATTTTGTATGATCCCTCTTATTTTGGTAAAATAGTTCACATTTTGCAGATTCTGCAAGGTGTATGTAAATTTTTGACCTCAACTGTGCCATAGACAGATTGATAGTTAGATTAAAACCACAGAATGATAGAATGAACAATAGATCCATTTTGTAACCGTTGACGAACACTTCATTTTCCAGAATGAATTACCAGTGCTTCTTTAAAATCCAATTATGTATTCTAGTTCCTGTCATTCCAATTCAGTTCCGAGGTACGCCCAATTGCATTTAAAAGCCAAGTCATGAAATGAAAAAGAGCCAATTCTCCAATCCTGAATTTTGCCAAACCCTGCGAACCATCAGAAAGAGAGAGCAAGACATACAAGAACAAACAAAGTCTGGTCAATGACACGTTGGTGTAGATGGAAGAGTCGTCGTCGCAAAGAGAAACAACAGCTGCTGACGGATTGGGGTCATTGTTGTGTGCTTCTACCGTGACTCCGTCCCCTCAGCATACATGATGAGCTTCATTAGAGGAGAGGGATGCGAGATGCCTCAGTTGCCACGCGAAGTGACTGAAAATGTGAAACAGCATCGTAAACAAGACGACTGACTAAATGTCAACCCTGCGTCCACAGGAATTAGAGGACCGTTACTGAAAGTAAAAAACGACTTTGGAAAGTGACACACATGCACATACAGTAAGTGATGTTCAGGAAGATAAGATAGGCACAGCTATGATTCAGCCATCACAAAGTTGTCACTTCTCTCAGCCGATTGGGACGCAAATGGGGCCGAGGGAGGCGAAAGTTGCCCGGCAGTCTATTCTGGGAAGGCAGAGGGAAAAGAATGTGATTGTGAATGTGTGTGATTGTCTGTAGACCTCTGTTCATGTGAGGGTATGTGTTGGACAGGGATGGAAGGACGGTTGCCTCACAGCGGTGGGACTTGTCATGCCCAAACGCTGTCAAGCGTGGACTCCAGTGACAGGCGTGTCACACCCAGGGCAAGCTGGCTCGTCCCCTGCCAGGGTGAAGATTACAATGATCACTGTCTTCAGCTGCACGGAAACCACCCGGGACCCACGTCTCCGAGTTTGGAGTCTGTCGAAATACCTCTCTCAATCACCAGGCTCACTTCTCCCTGCCGTGCTCATGAATACAAAGATTAAAGTGTTTTCAGTCAGGATGCATTACATGGAATTTGATAGGTTTTGCCCATTTAGATAAACAGGTCAACTACCATCTGAAGCATCCCAACCAAAATAAAATCTCAAAACTGACTGAAATGAAATGCTTGACACTGACAGCAACTCCAGTTACACAAGCACAGCACACAAACAGTGCTCTTCATACGATACTCGATACTCTCAATTGATTCCAATAAAGTCACTCAATACTCTACGCTGTAAAAATAAAATAAAATAAAATAATGTAAATGTTAGAGTAAAACACTGTAAAAACTCTATGGTAAAAAATACAGTAAAATAAATGTTAAATTTACAGTTTTTCAGAGTGAAAACTGCAAACTGGCATTCTCCGAATTCCCCATGTGACACTAAACATTGGATAGTTTTTCACTGAAATAATTGTTGTTTTGTAAATAATGTTGATTAGTAGGGATGTAACTGTATTATCAATATTACGGAATTGTCTCTGTATCATCGTGGTCATATAACGATTTTAAACATTAGGTCTTCCGGGCAAAAAGTGTAGTTTTTCAAATATATTCAGACATAAAATGTCTTTAAAGTTGTGTTTTGGGCCATTATGCTTTGACAGAAAAACTGAAAGCACAATATGGCTCAATCCCTTCATCAAGTCTGTTCTCGCTACGCGTTTCAAAGCGAAGCACGCACTTCATTCAGGCGATCAGTGATCCGGTGTTTTCCGCACCTCAGAACGACTCAGTTCACATTCAATGCAGTGAACTCGTTTATTGCATGTCCTGTGAGTTTAGCATGCGTTTGGGAATTCAACGGCCACCAGTTGCGTTTTATTTTTGCGGCAGATGATTACAGCATTTCACTAGATTTGTAGTTATAAGAGTATTTGTAAGCCTGTTTTTTTTTACTGAAGCTGTATGAATTGCTGACAGCTAGCAGTAGAAATTAGGAAAGTAGTATTGTAACTGTCCTACTGTAGTGTAAAAATAATACACTTATGAAATATTCATTTTCATTTATTTTTCAGTACAACTGTTGTACAGTTTATGACTTTTGCTGTCGTAGAAATAACAATAATATAAAATTGTTGTTATATTATTATTATTTTTATATGTTAATTTGTTTGGCTTCCTAAAACACTAGTGTGAATGTAATTTAAACTGAGACAGTATACTGCAAATAAAAAGAGGGTTGAGGGTTAAAGTTCATGCACAAGTGAATTCACTGACTCTTTCTTAGTTAAGAAAATGGGTTGGAGCTCTTAATTTTGAACTTTTGAATAATTTAACTTTAAAATGTACAATTTTTTTTATTTTTTCCAAAGTCATCGTATGTCTTTTATTTATTTTTTAAATATCGCAATAAATAATGCATCGTGAACATTATTGAGATTTTATCATATCGTGAAATTTTGATATTGTTACAACCCTGTTGATTGGGGTTTTATGTTAATGCATTATTGTAGTGTCATGTTTGTTACTAGGGATGTGCCCGAATAGTGAATCCGTATTTAGGCACGGAAAACGAATAACGCGTTCTACGAAGCCACTAAAGAGACATGTTTAGCCACTTGCTAGCGATAGCCTGTTACATTACAGTACATAAAATTTCACTGACCACATAAACAGAGTAAGAAGAGATGACTGATAGAACTATGGTGAATAATTTGCGGATACTGAGCACCACTGACAAACATAAAATCTTGTAAAATATGTAGTAAGTACTGCCGCTCTGTCTGCCGAGTGTGTGTGATCATGAATCTCGAAAGTAAGAGTAAAATGCGATCGCGCATTCAAAAGCAATTTTTAATGCTTCACATATTAATAGCGTCTCCCTGATGCCCGCAATTTATATACATTATAACTACCCAACAATATAATTGCGAAAGAAAGCGCTGAAATATATTTTTCCTCCCATCTGGTATTTATTCCCTTTAGGGGTTCCCCACGTCATTTCCTTTCGGAACACGGCATTTGGACTTTGGCAGATTCCAATATGCTACCATTTTTTAGCCGTTTCGCTTGACATTGTGTGCACCTTCTATATAATAGTATTTAATATATAGTACATTTACATATTTTTAATTATTATTATTGTCTATTCAGCATAGCAAAACCAAAATATAACACATAACATATCTTTCTTTCAGAACAATTTTCATTGAGCCAACATAATTTAGTTGGATTAGGTTAAATTAATATACTAGAGTTAACTTCATTAGATTTTTCAAGCTCAATTTAATAAGGTTTGTTTAATTAAATTCTTATGCAGCACGTATAAGCCAATTAAAACTTTCTTTAAATACATTTGATGTATGTGAGGGAAAAATTGACTTTTTGCTGTAATGACACTTAGTACTGCGTGAGTGTTAGCAAAGAACATGTTCATGTAGCCGCCCACCAAGCACAAGCTCCACTCTTCAGCACAATGAGAACGACAAAAACTCCAAAATATGTGCAACTATCCAATATAACTGAACAATGATTGAACTTTACAAACAAGTTCAACATTCACACTTCAATCCAGTCCATGCTGGTAACTAGATATCCACTTACTGCCCAGTTTCATTTGTCAAATATTGTTTAAATAATGAGGGATTTTTTACTTTGTTCATGTAGTCCCAACACAAAAACAAGTCAATTTCTATTTTACAAATTTAAGCATGTTGAAAAAATTAAATAATTTAAGAAATATAAAGAAAATATTCCTTTCATTCAATGCATTTCGAGATTAAGTATCTGTGAAGGCTACATGTGCTGCCTTTGGCCAAAACAAGGCATCTTATTTGGCAGCATAATTCTGCTGCCTACTGTTTGGAATGGCCTGTAGTGTTGGTAGCATGCCTATAATGCCTAAAAATGCTGTCTAGGTCCTCACTAGGGTTTGGAAGCACGCCTAGAAGTGTCCTTTATCTTTGTGCAGTGCACTAGTCTTCCTATGGTACACACAAGGAAACAGATTTGTTTGGCAGGTAAACGAGCCGTGACATGAGTAAGCACTATTTAACGATTAGAAGTCATATGGCCAATCGCTGTAGAGAGAAGCTCATATTGTTACGTCTCGTACAGATTCTGCCTAAGGGTAATCTATAAATATATTTCAAATAAATGTTATCTTTTTGAAATTTCTACTCAAAGGATCATGAAAAAATGCACAGCAGTTACAGCAAAAATATTAAGCGGCAAAACTGTTTTCAACATTGGTAATGGTGTTTATTGAGCAGCAAATCAGCATATTAGAAAGATTTCTGAAGGATCATGTGACTCTGAAGACTGAAGTAATGATGCTGAAAGTTCAGTTTTGTATCACAGAA
Organism: Labeo calbasu; assembly: GCA_019740295.1. Taxonomy (NCBI): domain Eukaryota; kingdom Metazoa; phylum Chordata; class Actinopteri; order Cypriniformes; family Cyprinidae; genus Labeo; species Labeo calbasu. Next base: position 9,607 of record JAHKKF010534635.1, read on the forward strand.
GTAATTAATAGTTCTAAATATATTCAAATAGAAAATATGTTCTAAATTATAATAATATCTCAATTTTATCAAATAAATGAAAAGACTTCTTTCAAAAACATTACATTTTTGAACCCTCAAACCCTTGAACAAACTGATAACGTGCAAATGTAAGAAAAAAGAACAAAACTGTGAATCATAAAGTTGAAGTATGAGGAATAAAGCCACAAATGAAGTTGAAACTGCAAGAAATTAAGCTGCATTAGAAATATATGAATTACAGAATACCCAACTTTTATCCTCAAAATACCCGTTTGTAGCACTCACGTAAACATTTCTGACAGAGCCATGTTTTCCTTTATTTTATAATTTCCAGTCATATGTCAGAAACCTGACTGTGAAAACGAGAGCTGAGTGACATTCTGAGCAGCTCTGTTTATTTATCTGGCATTTAGAAGGACAAGAGAAGAGGCTTCTGGAAAAGGTGAGCCCTGATCAAATACAATTTTTGTAAAACAAAACAATTGTCTATCTCCATTGTGTCCGAGTAAAGGTTAACGATGTTAACAGCCACTGGCTGGGGCTGAAGGACATTAAATGAAATACACACAGCCAGATCTTGTTGATTGTGAGTATCAGCGCCACCATGATAAGATGCCATTAATTAGCATTAACATATCAGAGAGACGCTTGCAGACGGGAAGCGTGCCGTCAAATGGCCCCTGAAATAACCGTGATGGGTGACATTTGACGCACCACACTTTGCTGCTTTCATTACATTGTCCCCAAATTAGCCATGAAAGGTGTGTGTTCCTGGGGCTTGAAGAGCCTTGATCCACATGCGACAAATTCCAGATTATTCTTCTAGCATGAGATTACTTGCATTATGCAAGTATATAATATAATATAATACACAGTCTACAACAGCGTTAATGTGACACATTATTTTATGTCTCAGACAGACAAATAACAAGTCTGCTAAATGTTTACAAAGTGTTTGTTTGTTTTGTTTTTTTTTTATTGGCTATGTCCGAAAGCTTCAGGGGATGCAATTGAAGGTATGAAGGCATCAAGGCAAGTCTGAATCCAGTGCTAGCTTCACTTTCTGTCTCTTGAGATCCCTTCATCTGATTAATTTTTGAAAGCAAGACAGATGTATCCTTGACTGTCTTTGATATCCCACAATCCTGTTTGTTCAAATCCTTGACAGTTGGGGTAAAAAATAAAAATGGTGTCTGAAAGTTGTGGTTAGTGGTCAGTTTGTGTGCAAAAGTAGGTTTTCTTTGCACACAAAAAGTATTCTTGTAGCTTCATAACAATACAGTTGAACTACTGCTGTCACATTGACTATTTTAATGTCCTTACTACTTTTCTGGTCCTTGAACATGGTAGTTGTGTTGCTGTCTATGCTGGGTCAAAAAGCTCTTGAAACTGCATCATGAGCAATTGGTTACAGATATTTATCCTTTTAAATATTCACTTTAAATTTTCCCCAAAGCTCCCTCTATTCTGTTGTATGCCTGACAGCACACGTATATCATGGAGACGTTGTGCAAGACTTCTGAAGATTTTTTAGAGTGTTTGCTCATCTGGAATACATCTTTTGGACATTTTCTATCAGATGTCAAACAGACATCTATTAGATGTCTCGAAGATGTTTCTGATATAGATTGTACGTAAACTGACATCTGAAAGACATCTGTCAGATGTTTGTACCCAGCAGATGCTTTCCAGATCAAGAGAGCTTTAACAGAGTGTTTGCTCATCTGCAATACGTCTATAGGATGTTTCCTATCAAATGTCAAATAGATGTCTATTAGATGTCTTTAAGATGTTAATGATTTAGAAAGTACGTAAAACTGACATCTAAAAGACGTCTGACAGACGTTTGTACACAGCAGATGCTTTCCAGATCAAGAGAACTTTAACAGACATCTTGCACACATACGTGTGCGATCTGGGATATCATTAAACCATTATGCTGCCTCATTCTGTCTGAAATCAGATAACTTCATGCTCAAACGCTGGCTGCAAAGTCATTGGGAGATAAGGAATCAAGGTCTAAGCTTTCGGACAGCCACTGTTGACACTGCAGGCTAACTTGCCACATTACAAAAGTTACTAAATTTTAGATCTCTCATTTCATAAGTATATGATTTTATGACATACTGAGTACCAAATCAAACTTAACATGCTCATGTTTGTTTACATTGCAACACAGTGTGGGTGTCACGTATCTATCAGACCAAAAATATTTCAATGCAAATAAGACCTCCAGCTGCTCAGAACAGAAATCCTAGTGAAATGGAGAGCTGAGACTTTCCTCATTATCTTCAACTCATATGGCAGCAAACTGCAAATATTAGCTTTTATTGGAAGGCTTCTGGAAGTTACTTACTCTATTTTGGTAACTAGCAAAATATGATGTAGCTTGTAATATATAATAACACATTAACAATCAAAAGTTTGCCAACATTGCAAATGAGTTTAAGTGTTTATATGAGTTGTAAACTTTTAGCAAACTACTTCTTTGTCTGTCTGCACCATAAAATAAATGGCTGGGTAGACAGTTTGAGCAGTTGTTGCTCTGAATGTGAAATAACAAGAGTGTGACTAGCCCTTCTGTCTGGTTAAGGCTGAATGCTGATTTGATTGTTAAGACAATCAAATTTAAACGTACTAATGACTGCAGGACGAAGGGTGTGGTACAAGCATTACCTACAGAGATCAGTGAATGTGAGGAAAGGATATAGCACCCCTCCCACAAAGAGACACACACACAAACACGCTCGTTCTGTGTCAGCCCTCTCGGGGGATGATAATAGGAAGCCACAGTGGGGCTGTGATTGCATCAGCGCTTTGATCTGACCGCTAATTGCTGGTGACAGACAGGGTAGCGACAACGCCACTTCCCTGCTTGATGCAGGGGCCTCTCATTCTCCGAGAACGAGAGAGAGAGAGGCTGGGACGGGCTTTAGGAAGCTCGATTTAATCAGGGCCCTCACGGGAGTCCAGATAAATCCACATTAGCTTGGTGCGGGATTAACTAGAGAAAAGAAATCAGCTGTAAACCCGTTAAGGTGAATGTACTAGGACTTCTATGTTAGTGTGAAAGACACACACGCTTCAACATCAGCATCCCTGATGATGTCCTTTATAATAACGATGCTAACGTCATACGCATAAGAATAATACACAGTCGGCTGGTCATTACTGCAAATGGCCTTGCATCACCCTGAAGGGGTTTATTTTGTGATAATGACTGGCTGACTGCACATTTTCCCCGCTTTGTACACAGCTACTTGCTGTATAAATAATTAAAAGGACATGAACTACTAATTTGAGTTGAAATTCAGAGACCACAGAGTGCTGTAAGACACATGAAACTAGCACAGCCATGTAAGGAATAAGTTGACTGGTGCAAAGGTCAATTATAGAGTTTAAATTACACAGTTTAATAGAAATTACAGTGGCATTATCCAGTAGGAAACCATGCGTAAACAGTGAAACTGTCAAATATACTGCCTGCAATGTAGGGCTAGTTTCTGATTTTACGTATAATAGTATTGTGTTTGAGTCCATCAGTTGTCCTCAGTGGGAAAAGATGCATCTCAAAATCATACAGTCACTGCTGGAAAGGGTTCAAATATGCAAAAGATGCTGGAAAACTGAAGAATCTGCAGGACCTGAAGGATTTTTCTTTAGGAGAGTGCCTAGTTTACCTGTTCAGGACAAACAAGGGACTCATGAACAACCATCACAACACACAAAAAAATAAAAAATAGTCGTAAATCATCCAGGTAACCACACACAGTATTAAGAACCAAGGGTTCCCAAAGTTTTGAAAGGGGTTATTTTGATAATTTCAGCTATTTTTTGTCTTGTGGACTATATGTAAACATCGTTTATGTAAAATATCTTACTCAGGTCAGTATTAAATAAAAAATAACATACATTTTGTATGATCCCTCTCATTTTGTTAAAATTATTCACATTTTCACATATTCTGCAAGGGGTTCCCAAACTTTCGCATGCCACTGTACATGCAAATACATGTAAAAGTTTTCAAAATATACACTGTATTTATATAAACACATAACAAATATACACACCACACACACATATATTATGTAACAAAAAACTTTAATTTTGGATGTGATTAATTGCTATTAATCACGCTTCATCGCGCTTAATCGTTTGACAGCACTAAAACAAAGCCAAATCTTTACCAAACAGGGTGTTTCAAATATACGCAAACTTTTTTGTCCCTCCCCCCAACCCTTTGCCTTTTTAAAAACTTTTTGTCTTGAAAACAGTAACTTCATCTATACAAAAATTACTTGACTACAGAAAGTTGTGATGGCCCAGACCACATATAGTCACAAAAACAATATTTATTGCACCCACACTGACGCATCACAGTGGTTTTTGCATCATGATGCAATGATTCTTTGTTCTTCCACACTGGATTCATTATCATTAGTGCACACTTGGATGTATCTACATGTCGACAGCAGAAAAGCCACCAAATTGCACAAGACCACATGAAGCTATTGCCTCGATATATTTGCACCAAGCAGACGATGACTGAAATCATTAGACGCCACACTCAGTTAAACTATGCAAACGAGTATTTAAGAAAGCCTCCGAGTCTGTCCATCTTCATTATATTTCCTGTTACTCCACCCTCTTTGCCTCCTCTTGCCCTGCGGGTCTCTTGCATCTCGCTGCCAATCTATGCGCCGCTACGGCCGGCCCAGTCAAGCTGGGTGTTTTCTCGAAGTCACAACAGGTTTGAGTCGTTCTGTGCATATCGCGTTAACAGCTCTCTGCTTCGGCTGGGGCATGTCATCTCCCAGGCAAGCAAATCAATCATCTTTTTTCTTTTTGAGTGATCAGGGCAAACCTCCAATGTCATCCCTCCATCTTTCCCCCAAAGCACACGGTTATGTTCTCTCCCTTTTACTTCCTACACTCTAATATCTTTCTCATTCTGTTTCTCCACCCTCCCCACCACTATACCTTGCTCTTATTCTCTCCATTTTCCCATTTTTGTCACTCTCCCAATTTTTCTTGCTTTCCTTCCCTCCGGGTCCTCTGGTCAAACCGTACGGGGAGCTTACTAATGAATCAAATGAGCTGTCGACACAGGAAAACCTCTGGACCAAACTGCTGGTATGCAATAATTAGTGTGTTTGGGGCCGGGAATGTGAGCACTTGGGAAACACACACCCGCAAACATACTTTCACACACACATTACACCAGCAAAGGTCATTTGTTATAACTGCGCCTGAAACAATAGTTCGAGTTTTTGGAGCACAGGTCATTACAAAGTGGCTGATTTCTCAAAGTCATTACGAAAGGCTATGAGCGCTTGTGATTTTACATGAAGAAATACGATCTTGTGCAATGATAAGAAACAATGAAGTTAATTTAGGTTTTTCTGCCTCCCCTGACAGCGAGAGCTTGTGAAATGGATCTCTCCTGTTTTAAAAGGGAGTTGCATATCACATATTGGCAGGCGTAGCAAAGCCATTCAGCCGTTTTTTTACGCATTCATGTCTTTCATGATACATTTCACATCCCAGAACCCCTTCCCTTTCCCTTAGCACCACGGCTGCTGATATAAATCAAATTTCTAATGCAAGTGGTCAATGTTCGGTTATTCCCGTCAGCACATTCTCAGCTGAGCATTTATCAGCCTTTACAATCTACCTCACCTCTCTGTGCAAGTCCACTTTCAAACCGCTTAATCTGTGCACATTTTTAGCAAAAGAACAATTTGTACAAAAATTAAAATTGTCAGCATTTCACTCAACCCCATATAAAAGCTTTCAAGGCCCAGAAAGGTAGTAAGGACATCGGTAAAGCAGTCCATGTATCATAGGTGTTTCATCCTGCGCAAAGAAAACAAAAATAGCAACTTTACTGAGCAATTTCTTCTGTGTTTTTGCACACAAACAAGTCATTTGAGTATGACTTCACCTTTTTGGGTGAATTATCCCTTTAGCATAAGACTGGGTGTAGCCATTTATAACTTGAGTTATTTTACCTGTACAAAAACAACCTGTTATTCTGCTAGATACTGCAAACTGGTATTTAGGGGTACGAAATCACTCATAACTCCTAAACGGTTCGTCTCAGGCTCGAGTATCTTACGTCATTGGAATCTTTGGCTCACGCCAGATTCGTGCACCCTAGCGACATTTTGGGTATTTTGCATTTTTTGAAAAACGTTCTATTGCGAACTAGTCCTAGGCCAATTTTTTCAGCCAATTGGGTTCGCAACTTTCAAGGGCCTAATTGTACATTGCGCAGTTTTCAACACATACGCAAGATATTTATATCATACGATAGACCTCCACGTTCCAAACAACTTTGCCTCTAGAACCACTGCTGTCAATCAAACTGTTTGTTAAATGATTGATAAAAGTGTGAAAAAACCTACTTTTGCGAACTAGTCCTAGTTTTTTGCTCAATCTGGGAAAAAAAACAAAACAAAAAAACACTGCAGTGCAATTCTATGGACTCAAAAAAAATGTTGCAGCTTATCCTTTGGGAAGCTATAATAGTGTAATTTAGTAACAAGAAGGTCAAAATGTATCCAGAAGCCTATAAAGCCTAAACGAAAGCTCAAAACTTCACAAAACCTGTTAAGCACATGTGACGGGTGAGTCTAAAGTTTAAGGGAGATTAGACCACAGCTGATGGTATAACAGTCATAAACATTAAAAAACATATTTCTTTGGCAAATTACCTGTATTTGCCAAAAATGCTTTTTGAAATCATTGATTTAGTTGGTTACAGGCTTGCTTAAAGTAACCCTGGACAACAAAACCAGTCAAAAGTAGCATGAGTATATTTGTAGCAATAGCTAAAAATACACTGTATGGGTCAAAATTATTGATTTTTCTTTTATGTCAAAAATCATTAGGATATTAAGTAAAGATCATGTTCCATGATGATATTTCATAAATATTCTACCATAAATATATCAAAACTTAATTTTTGATTAGTAATATTAATTGCTAAGAACTTAATTTGGACAACCTCAAAGGCTATATTCTCAATATTTAGATTTTGCTGCACCCTCAGATTCCAGATTTTTAAATAGTTGTATCTCGGCTAAATATTGTCCTATCCTAACAGATGTATAAATCTCAATTTCAAAAAACTGACCCTTATGACTGGTGGTCCGGGGTCACAAATAATACAGCGCTTGAACACTGATAATTGCTACTTGCAGCTAGATTTCTTATATGATTTTAAATTCCTGTCACAATCATAAACGCACTAGTTTGTAGCACAAATATTTTTTACTGCACTGTTATTTTTCCTGTTATCTACTTAGTGGCAAATGAATCACAAGTCTCACACATTCACAGGAAATAGCTTACTTTTACATTGCAAAATAAGGTGGAGGCTCCAAGTGGTCTGAAGGCATAAGATAGTTTTGTGTGAAGAACAGCATGATCATGCCAAACTTGATGAGAATGAAGTCAGCAATCTGTATTTGAACTAAGGCGCAAATGAGATTTGAGAGTTCCGGAGGAGAGGAAGATTAGCAGTGAATAGCTTAAATTTCAGTCTGTTCTTCACACAAAGTTATTGTGATTTTATGTAAAAGCTTTAAGTACTTTACGTAATCCTTTTTGGAGCTCACCAGCTACTTTCACTGTTCGGAAAAGAGCAGCACTGACATTCTGTGAACTATTCCCTGAAGCATTCACATCGTGTGGTACGCTTTGAGCTTCTGGAACCCTTCGCTTCACTACCTGTGCTGCTTTGGCTAATGGTCTAACAGAGCACACAGCCTACAGAACTGCTAACTCACAAGAGATGATCCAGGGCCTTAGCCAAACGCAACAATCAGAGTACCAATATTTACACTGGAGGCTGAATTCTCGATGCATGCTCCAGAGCCGGTTTGAAGAGAAGAAAAATGAGCATGTCTGGCAGCCATTGCGGTGAGCTCTATCTTTCTTGAGGTCGGTTGCAGCGACGGTGTGTAACGTACCTCGGCGGTGCAGAGTGTAATTAAGAGTGCACCATAAGTGGAGCGCGTCCCTGCGGAAAATGAGGCCACGGCTGCAGCCACTGGAGGTGATGACGGCTGCGTGACTACAGGGCGAGAGAGAAAGAGAGAGCGCTCTGTTCCAATCAGAATCTCAAAAACAAACATGCTAGCGAACCTGGAGGCCTATATTTAAAAGGCTGACAGATGAGAGCAGGGAGAAAAGGTGAGAGAGCAAATGATGAGATCCGCCTGCGAAGGGGAAAAATTTTTAAATCTGATCAGGATATCCTTAAAGGAAACACGCTGAGCGAGGAGACAGACGCCAAGAAAGAAATGCTCGACTATTATTAGCTTCTTGATAACGAAGCAAGAAATAGCATCCACAGATATTGCACGAAACGATCTGAGGGCATGTACAGGGAATTTCTGAAGTTCAGTGCATTTTTCTGCACCCCCCTGAGGGGTGAAAGCATTTTCAAAAGTTTTGGAAAATGCGCCACTTTTTATTATCAAAGTCTTGAGGCCTAATCAGAGTCAACTTTTCAAATCTGTTAAAGGGACATTTCACCTAAAAATAAAAATGTGCTCAGCATTTACTCACCCTCATGTCGTTCCAAATCCGTGAGACCTTTGTTTATCTTTGGAACACAAATTAAGATATTTTTTATGAAATCCGAGAGCTTTCTGATCCTCCATAGACAGCAACGCAATTATCACGTTCAAGACCCAGAAAGGTAGTAAAGTCATCATTAAAATAGTCCATGTGACATCAGTGGTTCAATGGTAATGTTATAAAGCGACGAGAATACTTTTTGTGTGCAAAGAAAACAAAACTAATGATTTTATTTAACAATTTCTTGTCTTCAACACACATTTAGGAGTGTACCTGAAGCAGGATCCGGCGTTCTGACGTAGAACGTCCATCTTAGTTCATCGTCTGTATATTCTGGTTCAAGTCATCCGCTCTGTCGAAATCTTCAGACATATTTATGACGACTGTTTTATATACATTGTGCATCTTCCTCTGCTTGTAAACAAGCAGTAATATCTGGGTTCTACGTCTGAACGTCGGCTCCTGCGCCAGCAGCACCACACGCAAATGTCGTGGTAATCTTGTGAACGCACATCGAAGACTGACATGGAAGAGAAGAGATTGTTAAATGAAGTAGGGCTGTCACAAGTCCTCGATTTAAAAAAAAAAAATCCTCAACTGCATTTTGCCCACATCAAGTAACTGGCAAAATACCGGAAGTGGTGCATTCCATGAACAAGAATCCATAAAACGCATTATCAGACTGTTTTCCAAGGCTGCATGATATATTAAACCCATTTAAAAATCACAAACATATTGCTTTTGTGAATTCAAAATAAGCTATGATTCAATTAAAAAAATGTGTGCTTTTAACTATTTACACGCATGTAGGTCAAGTGGTGTCAGAGCAACTGCGTTCACAGTAAATGCTGCACCACATGAACTGTTATCATTTACATATGTTGAGCGTCTCAAACTTCATTTCTGCATATTTTTGAGAGTTTGGGTTTATTATAACGTTTAATTGGGAATGCCATTTCATCAGATTTGTAAGTTGAATTGCTTAGAAACCTATGCAAACACAGGTGAATACATCAGCATCTTTACAAAATGAAAGTTTAAACCCTCGCTCTGAGTTTACATGTTTTGATGTCCACATATTCTAGAAATTACAGTGGCTGGAGCATTTCTGTTGTAATGAAATGGCCAAATATTAAAGATTAAGAGGAAATATGAATTAAATGTTGTTTAGTCAATATTAAACAAGGATTAGATCACCTGTAAAGCATAAAAACAATCGTCAGGCCGTTGATGCCCTCTGCAGTCATTTATTATAATTAGGGCTGGCAAACGATTAATCACGATTAATCGCATACAAAATAAAAGTTTGAGTTTGCCTAATATATGTGTGTGTAATTATTATGTATATATAAATACAAGCACGTTCATGTATATATATATATATTCAAGAGAAATGTGTTATTTATGTACAAAATATTTTTATTTATATATAACATAAATTCTAAAAAATTATAATAAATACATATACTTGTAAATATTTCTTAAATATATACATGAATGTGCTTGTATTTATATATTCATAAGTACACACGCATATATTAGGCAAACTCAAACTTTTATTTTGTATGCGATTAATCGTGATTAATAACTTTCCCGGCCTTAATTATAATACATTATGAAACATAGTTTAACAGTTTTCTTTAGTATAACCATATGATTACTTGCCTTTGATACTTTATTTGAACAAATTGTTATTATTGCCTCATTTCTATATATGTATTTTAAGTAATTTTAAAGGCTATTGTTATCCGATTACTCAATTAATCGATCAATTATTCGATTACCAAGAATGTTGTTATTTTTGTTTTCTTTACGCACAAAATGTATTCTCGTAGCTTCATAAAATTATAGTTAAACCACTGACGTTAATACCTTTCTGGACTTTGAACATGGTAGAAGCGTTGCTGTCTATGCAGGGTCAGAAAGCTCTCGGATTTCATCAAAAATATCTTAATTTGTGTTCTGAAGATGATCAAAGGTCTTACAGGTTTGGAACCACATGAAGGCGAGTAATTAATGACAAAATGTTCATTTTTGGGTGAACTATCCCTTTAACTTTAGGTCAACCGTCATACAGCGTTCATGAGTTCATGCTCAAATGTGAGCTAGTTGTTATGTGACAGCAAAGACACTTTAAGGCAAGCCTCCAAGGTTAGCAACACTAAGTAACACTTAGGTATACAGGGAAGGAGAGCAGAGACAATTTTCCAGTAATAAGACAATTTTTGGTGACGGTCCTAAGCTTCCATGTCACTTCTTGTGTGAGCTTCATCACGTTTGGTCAGTAGTTATGCTTTACATTTTAAAAACCTGCGATGTCGTGGGCGCAAAGCCTATGAGGCTATTGGCGCCATCGCGCTTCAGGCATTGAGTCTCGGCTCGCAGACCTTTCCTGATCCCGGCCCCCCTCTCTCCCACTAAAATACTGCTCTATCCTAATGGACCTTTCTCACATTTCCGGGTTTCTCATAACGGAAGTCGTCACAGTTGAGTAAAATCCGAGAGCAGTGAATGGGAGAGTGCCTCAAATATGTTTTTTGCATTCCCATTTGCTCAAACAACGAAAGAAAAACTCAGTGTTTTCACGCCTTTCAATCGAAGGAAAAAAATTGAGAGAGACTGATATCGGCAGTCAGAAGAGAGAACGATGTCAAATTTACCATCCCTCATATAGACGCAGCATTAGAAACACCCTCGCATTAGCGTTAGTTTTTTGTAACTAGATGAAAAAGGTACATTTATTTTTTTTTCAAAATCAAAATCTGAAAAAAAATTCAAGCATTTATAATGATGATGACCGTTAAAACGTGTCATCACAGACTTGTGAAAAGGGTCCATAAAGGCAAAAAAATGCCAAAAAAAAATGCCACATTGTCTACACTGGACCAACTCTGGAGGCCCTGTACACTTGCATTATATGGATTCACAGAAATGTATTATTTTCCTTCAAATCTAAATTTGTGTTCATTTGAAAAAAGAAAGTCATACAGATCTGGGACGGCATGAGTATAAGTAAATGATGAAAGAATTTTTGGGTGGAGTATACATTTAAAGACAATGCAGCGCATATGCTACTCCCTTCAAACCTCCTTCACGTTTCCTCCCTAAAGTGGTTTAAATCTGCTGGGCTGCAGGAGGTCAAGCAACAGAGACGGAAGTCTTCCTGGTGAAGCACACCAACCTTTTAAATGAAAACAAGCTCTGTTATCCTGAAACAGAATTTTCTAGTATCCTCTGGCAGCGCCCTGCCACAGATGCTCATCCTTTGCCTTTAAAACAAAGTAAAACTTAAACGCCTCCAACTCCTGGGCAAACCACTTATTCCAGATGTGTGCTCTTTAATGTCATTAGTCCATTAACCCCTGACCGCTTTGAAAGACCCGAGCGGTTTCCTGCTCCCTCTAGGAAAAAACAACTTAAAATGCACCATGTGGTGTTTTCCAAATAGAAAAACTCATTGCAGAGATCTTCAAAGGAGTTTGCTGGAGGACTTCTGGATTACAGCAAGGTCTGACGCCAGTCTTTTTAGCAACATGTGGATGCCAATTAGGAAAAAACGTACTTTGACCTTTCACAACAGGTGATGAAACAAAAACTTTTTTTTGCTGGATCTACCTCTCCGCTCTCGGTCACACAGAAGGAGGCCTGGTTGCCAAACGCCCCCACATTTGGCAGCTGAACCGCAGCCATCCATGGAGATAGTATGTGTTTGCGAACGTGTGTGTATCCACCAAGTGCCAATACTCTGAGATCTGGCACATCACCTGTTGCCGTGTGTGCGCCCGTGCTGCCGAGGGGAACCGTCGCTTGGCCAGTGTTTATGTTTGTATCATTTTCCTGTCCCTGAAACAGACGGCCATCGTCTTCTCCAGAGGAAACGCAAGCAAAACAAAGCCAAACGAGGAGACTAAAAGGCTTACTGAGAAAACATCATACAGAAATGTGAAAATAAAGGTTCCTTTCACCTGGTCTTTGTTTTTTTGAGGTCCTAAAATAAAAATAAACTGCAAGATCAGTAAGCCAAACTGTTCTCTCTGTTCTCAGTTAGCCAAGCATAAAATAAAATGAAAACATTTAAATAGGGCCCAATGATTTCTGCAATGCAGAAAATTAGAACGGAATCACATCATAAAAAATAAAGTAGAACAAGGAATGTCATGAAGTTCAGCAAGTTTTGGATTAAAAAAAATACATAAATAAAACTAGAGCTGTAGAAATAATTAATTTGCAATCTGTCTGTGAATACTAAAGAACAAAATAACTGTTATTTGCATATGTGCCTCTTTTTGAATGAGTGGCATTTTTACATTTTTAAAAATGAATTAAATTGCTAATGTTGTATGCATTTATTTGATTACCAGTATTTTTAATAATGAATTTGCATTTACTTACTTAAACAATAAATAAATAAATAAAACGAAAAACAAAAAACAAAACGCTGAATTTTAAGAAAAAAAACTCATAGGGCCCTAAAAATAATACAATAACATTAAATTAAATTAAATTGGCCCGCATAGGGCTCTAAAAATAAAATAAAATAAAATAAAATAAAATAAAATAAAATAAAATAAAACAACACTTTGAATTTTTGGAAAAACTCTAAAATTTGTTAAAACAAAAAAACAAAAAAAAAAATAAATAAAATAAAATAAAATAAAATAAAATAAAATAAAATAAAACTCAGAATTTTGGGAAAACGCCTAATTTGGGGAAAAATAAAATTCATGTGGCCCTAAAAATAAAATAAAATAAAATAAACAACACTGAATTTTGGCGAAAACTCTAAATTTGGGGAAAAAATAAAACTCATAGGGCCCTAAATATAAAATAAAAAAATAAATAAATAAATTAAATTAAATAAAATAAACAACACTGAATTTTGGGAAAACTCTAAATTTGGGGAAAAAATAATACTCATGGGGCCCTAAAAATAAAATAAAATAAATATAAAATAAAATAAAAAACTCAGAATTTTGGGAAAACTCTGAATTTGGAAAAA
>JAHKKF010534636.1:7388-19878 GCA_019740295.1 Labeo calbasu
AACTCTCAGAGCAGAATGTTAGGTTAGGTTTAGGGTTAGTAGACTAAGTTAACATATACCTGCAAAGTTTAGAAGAGTGTTAGAAGATATTAAGCAGACAGTCTACTAATACTCTAATGACTAGTTGACATGCAGTTGCAAAGTTACCTACTGTTAGTAGAAGGTCTAAAGTGGACTATCAAATAAAGTCTTACCATGAAAAAATAGTCATTTTTAAAAGCAGAATGTATCCTTTTTGTGGATACTTTACTACAGAGCTATGTCAATATGACCAGCATGTTGTTTGTTGAGGCTTTTAGGTTTTTAGGTTCTGTAGCACTGTTTATCATTCAAACTCAAAGTAAGTGGTTATTTGGCAGGAAGTTTACGGCAGATCTCAGTAGGAGAATCTTTTTAAGCAGATCTAAATCTTTATGTCTGGGACAAGAATCAATACTGTGTAATTAACTTATTAGGACATTGTTCTCTCACAAAGAGGATACATTATTCAGCCAACTTGGCACTGATCTAGATAATGCTGTACAAATTATAGCATATGAGTCTTTACAGGACTACACAAGATTAAGTCTGCCAAAAGTAAATAAATAAATAAATAAATGAACACACACACACACACACACACACACATGGACGGGGTGTCTGAAAGGTTAACTAAATCTGAAATGAATGTACAAAAAAACTTTATGTGAGTCAGCTGTGGTTTTGTGGTTTTAAAAGCTTCAGTTGGATAGCAAAACGTGAACTCATAATACCAGACGCGATGTGACATGATTCCAGTGACAAGCAATTTGTATGTCCACACCTGACACGAAACAGCTATGCAATGCTATGGAATCAATCAAATATCACAGCCAATCTTTCTGGAACCGCACTGCACTCCTAGTGAAATGGAGTTTATAACTTTATAATCTAGTTCATAAATATTCAACCTTTTTAACATTATTAAAAGTACATACTGAGTGACTAATTGTTATCTTTGTTATGGAATACACTAGGGAGGTCACAATATTCAATATAATATCGAACCTTTCGGTACGACATCCGCGGTTCAATACGCACTTGTGAATTGCATTTTTTCAGTTTTGCATTTAAATAATTTCCTTGTTTTATTTCTCTGCGAAATTTGCTGTGTGTGTGTGCCCGTGATTTCATGTGCTGAGATGAGGAAACGCCTCCCCATTTATATATGAAAAAGCAGCACTTGCATAGCATATTCCCTTTTAATGAAATGCAATGATAAGCCTTTCAAAACTTGTTGTCCAACAAAACAGAACATTATAACTTATTTTTACTTCACAGCATCAGCTTGAAGAACACAGAAAAAACATATTTTATTGCAGACAAGTGTTTATTGTCCTTACATTTCATCATTCAAAACGTTTAACGTTATAATACCTCTCTCAAAAGAAACAGTAAGCAGACATATAATAATCCACGCTTTTCCAGTGTACAGAGGTTTACAGGAGTATTTTGTTGTTAATTAGATGCCAAAAAAAAAAAAAAACACAGACACACTGATGTGGCAAGCTATCAGAACTGGTTAAAACCGTACTTGGTTACTAACGTAACCTCGGTTCCCTGAGATACGGGAACGAGTACTGCATCTGCTAAGACGCTATGGGGAAAAACTCCTTTTTCTCCAATGACTGAAGCCTTTTTTTTAATTACACAGTGTAAATGCACAGCCATTGGTTGTGCAGTGAATTAAAAAACACACTAATGGCTCAGCAGCGGAGCTGCATGAGACTATGCTGATGAAACCCACCAAAGCCCGGGCGGGGCCATCTGGCTATATAAGCGGGCATTTCGCCATAGGATCCTCAGGTTACTGTGACTGAAGCGATGACTGAGTTGTGCAGCTACATAGCATGGCTAGCAACACAGTACTCGTTTCCGTATCTCAGGGAACCGAGGTTACGTTAGTAACCAAGTACGTTCTCTATCGATACTTTACTCGTACTGCGTCTGCTGTTATGGGGAACCAGTACAATCCCGCCGTGCTATGCTAGAGGAACGACTAATAATTGATCTCGACTTAATCACCAGAGGGGCTCAGAGGGGCTATGTATTTTGTCCCACAGAAAACAATAGGGCCAAACTCACAGAGGTCGGCCCAGCCTAAGTACTCGTCCCAAGGAATTTGTACAGCCTCGGAACTCGCCCGAGGGCCAAGAGCCTACAGGACGGAGACAACTGCCAAGTACTGGATTTGTTAAGAGTGAGCCCATCTTAAGAAGAGAGGACCCAGGCCTGCAAGGCTGGGACATCCAGATCATAGAACCTGGAAAATGTGGATGGTGAGCACCAGCCAGCCGCTGTACAAAGTTCTGCAATGGACACACTGCTAGACCAAGCCCAGGACGAGGTGACGCCTAGTCGAGTGGGCTCTTACTTCCATTGGGCATTTTAGGCCCAGAAGGAGTATGCCAGCATAATAGTATCAACTGTCCATTTGGATAGTCTCTGCTTCATGACAGGAAGCCCTTTGGTGCGGCCACCAAAGCATACAAACAGCTGAGTGGAACGCTTAGTATAACTCCTCAACTGTGGTGTTGTGCAGAATGATTACAAATTTACAAAATGATTACTTCATTTTAGTGACACATTTCTTAATGACAATCACAGAGAACAACGCAGCAGACTGCATACCCTGTCTGTTTTCTTTATTTCACAAAACCACAAAGTGTTGTTGTTATTATGAGTGTACACAAATAAAAGTAGACTCCTTACAGATTTGATTGATGTATTGCTCTTATTTGTACGATGAAAAATGACGGAGTAATTGAAGTTCTTTTTGGCATCATCATAAAAACTGCCACAAACCGGACCGGCGCTTATTCAACCCCAGAGGGTTAACATCAGAGGAGTAGGTCAATGGACTGTAGCAGCTCAAAGGGGGGGCTCTTCAGGGCCCTCAACACTGTGGGCAGATCCCATGAAGGGACGGTGATGGGGTGAGGTGGGTTAAGCCTCCTAGACCCCTTTAAAAAAGAACAACTAGGTTGTTCCTGCCCACTGACTCGCCAGCTATAGGAGCATGAGAGGCTGCTATGGCTGCTACATAAGACCTTAGACCTAAGCGTGGAAGGAGAACGACCCTATCCAACAGCTCTTGCAGGAAGGACAATATCAGAGAAATGTCACAGGAAATTGGGTCTGCTCCGTGGACTGCACAGCGGGCAGAGATGACAGACCATTTAAAGGCGTAGAGCCGTCTCGTGGATGGTGCTCTAGCCTGAGAGATTGTATTCAGGATGCTTTTGGGGAGGTTAGCAGGCTCCCATCGAGAGGCCACAGGTGCAGAGCCCACATCTCGGGCTGGGGTGGCATATTTTTCTGTTTGCCTGAGAGAGGAAGTTCCATCTCAGGGGAATGGGCCACAGGGCTGGTTCCTCCAGAGCGGGGCCACTAACAGAACCTTGCGTCTCTTAACCTATGATTCGCCTGATGACTTGTGGGATCAGGGCGACTGAAAAAAGCGTAAAGGAGGAGGTTGGGCAACGTGGGTCAACGCATCCTTGTCCTTGGAAAAATAAGTTGAGCAATAAGAGTATTCTTCTGAGGCAAAGAGGTTGACCTCTGCCTTGCCAAAGATCCCCCAAATTCCCTGAACCATCTGAGGGTGGAGCATCCACCCTTCCAAAGGGACTTTGGTCCGAGAAAGCATGTCTGCTTTTTGGTTCTGCCTGCCTGGCACAACTCTTGTTTTCAGCCAGTACCAAAGGGGCTGCATACAAAGCAGGTCCAACTTAAGTACTGGAGATGCATCTTCTGAAATGCCTTGAGAGGGCGAGAGGCTCCAACTTTGAATGAGGCTGTGAGCTGCTGAATGGCCAGAGCATTTTCTGACACGACTACTGCCCACATTTGGGTTGAGTCGAGAACTGTTCCCAGGAACAATATCCATTGGCTGGGAGACAGCACAAAATTGAATCTGAGTCCCAGGTAATCCAAATGGCTGAGGAGGAAGGATCTGTGAGATAGTTGATCATCCTCCGACTGGGCCAAGATGAGCCAGTCGTGGAGGTAATTCAGAATACGGACTCCCATCTGTCTCAGAGGGGAAAGAGCTGCATTCATGCATTTCGTAAAAGTGCAAGGAGCTAGGTACAGTCAAAAGAAAAGGAACCGTGCACTGATATGCCACTCCCTCAAAGGCGAATCTTAAGAATCGTCTGTGGTGGGGGGGCAATCTGGATGTTAAAGTAAGTAGTCCAGTCCCTCGGGCAGACTTACGGGAGGATCTGCTTTAAGTGTAATCATCCTGAATGGCCATCTCATGAGGGTGCGATTCAGGTGTCCGAGATCGAGGATGAGCCTTAGGTCACCATCCTTGTAGGGGACGAGGAAGTAGCAGCTGTAGCAGCCTGACTTGCTCTGAGCTGGTCTCTCAGCTAATTGGAGTGTATAGCCTCGTTTTATTATCCCAAACCCTAGTCTGACTCCCCGGGGATGGCCTGCCAGGCCTGGGCCCAGGCCTCGGCAGCCTCCATTGAGAAAACAAGCCACGGGCAAAGCAGAGCAAAACATAAACACTTGTAGTGAAAGTGTGTCTGTCTCAGTGAGCTCAGCCTCAGTGTGGGAGTGGCCCAGGTGAGAGATGCATTTAAATATGAAGCTGTCTGTGATATAGAATCATAGGTGGTGGCGTTCTGCTCCGATCCGCTCACAAGGATTGATTCAAAGCTGCGTAGAGAGTGAAGCATGCAGGGTTTTGCCTGCGTTAAATCACTCAAGTTTGATTGCGGGTTTGACTTTTCTTCCTCCGAGGAAGAAAAGGGAGGAGAGAAACGCGAGAGCGGGGGAGGTAGGACCGCCGAGCAAAACAGACAAATTGCTTAGTAATGAAAGCTGCTCACCTCTGTGAGTGCATGCCTAGGAGGGTTAAGCCGCTCAGTGTAACGAGGGACGCTGATCCTCGCATGTAACACACCCTGGCAGATCAAGTGAAGCACACAGAATGTGTGTCGGCATGAAAATGCTCAAACCTAATCGCTCAACTCACAAGCTCGCCGTTTTTTCCTCAGAGGTAACTAGGAGAAACATGAGAGTGGGGGAGGCGTGGTCGCCTTTCCCGAGTGAACTGGGCAGACCGCTTTCGTAGTGAAAGTAGCCCGTCTCCCTTAGCGACATACACACACAAATGCAAAGCTGTCAGTGATTGTGTTCTGCTCCGATCCACCTTGAGAGATAGAGCAGCTCAGTGTAATGAGGGGCACTGATCCTCACGTGTAAGACACACTTCAGTCCCGGTTGCATAGCTCCCTGACTCCGCTGTTTCTTTCTCCAAGCTTTGCTGAGGAGGAGAAACAGGAGAGCTGGGCTGCCTCCATTGAAGGAGGTCCACGAGCAAAGAAGAGCGAGACTCATACTCTCAGTGAGAGCATTCCATCTCAGTGAGTGTGCACTCACTGCCCTTCTGCATCATGCATCCTCCACAAGCCACACTTGCAGCACGACATTTGCAACAACGCCGCTACAAAATTTGCTCTTTTAGAACTTACCTCATAGAAATAAGATCTTTTAGGCTTACCGGATGGTGGCAGGGAATCAGCTGGGACTGCTGCTGAAGGCGGCGGAGAAGCGGCAAATCAGTCAAGCAGAGGGTCACTGGTTCAGCTTGATCCGCAGCAAAGATGTTTCGACGGCGAGAGGCTCCGAATCTTGTAGATCAGCAAAGAAATTGTCGCTGAAGGAGAAGAAATCTGTGGATCCTATGGCGAAATGCCTGCATATATTACATATATGTTACAGCTCCTCTGCCAAGCCATTAGTTTGATTTTCATTCACTGAACGAACCAATGGCTGTGCAGTTACACTGCGTGATTAAAAAAAGGCTTCAGTCATCGGAGAAAAAGGAGTTTTCCCCATAGCGTCTTAGCAGACACAGTAAGAGTGAAGTATCCTCGTTAAATCGCTAAAAGGTTTAGGTGGCCTCAGGGGACCAGGACAGACTTGCTCTTGGATCTAAGGGATATCAATGAAGCAGTCAGGGTGCTGAAGTTATAAATGAATGTGCAGTAAAAGTTGACAAAGCCAATGAAGCATTGGAGCACTGATGATTGTTAGGGTGGGCCATGAATTTAGTGCTTCTACTTTCTGCTCGTCCATCTGGATAGCTGATCGTGCAGTCCTATGGCCTGTGTGGTAGTAATTGAGAGCCTTGGGGGAGATGTCATCCTGAGAGTGGGAGTAGCAGGACAGAATATCTACAGACTGTTGATTGACTGGACTTTCGGTGGAGGTAAAATTCACTACCAACAGCTGAGATTCAGGAATTAGGGAAGCAGTTAGGGAAACGCTGGGATCCCCACTTCAGGACATTTCCAGTGGACAAGGAAACCACCGGTGAATGTTTCACGAGTCAGGAGTGCCCTAGAAGAGTGGTTCTTAATTCCAGTGCTGGGGACCCACTTCTCTGCACATTTTGTATGTCTCGCTTATTTGACACATTCAGTTAAGTTCATGGAGCTCTCTCCTAACAAGGTGATGATCTGAATCAAGTGTGTTAAATTAGGAAGACAGGCAAAATGTGCAGAGCTTGACTAGTGTAAAGTGGGGTTTGGGTTTTGTTCATGTTCTTGTTTTCATGTCTTTTATTTTGTAGTTTTGATTCAAGCTGTTTGTGTCTTGCTTCCCTTGCCCTCTTGCTATTGGTTCCCTTGCTCAATGTGTTATGTTCTCATTGGTTATTCAAATCTGGTTGCTCATTGGTTGGTTTGTGTCATGTGCTGCTCATTGTTTGGTATAAGTAGCCCTCATGTTCCCATTGTTCCTTGTCGTGTATTGAAGTGTAAACCTGCTGTTGGTGAGTTTGTGTATCTGTTCTTGTTCCTGTTTCTGTTTAATGCCAAGTCTGTTTAAGTCTGTTTATGCCTAGTCAAGTTTGTTCATGTCAAGTCAAGTCATCAAGTCATTGTTGGATTATTGTTTGTTTGGATTTCACGTTTTGGATTATAAAAAAAACTGCACTTGGGTTCATCACAACTCACGGCTTCAGTTGGATTAATCATTACAACTAGTTACCTGTCATATATTATGTCAATATATTATATTATAATATAAAGAAAAGATAGTTCAAATTTGACACAGAATAAATGTTTTATTATGAGTATTATTTATAGTGCACAGCCATATATATGCTAAATTCAGTTACAACAGAGATCTAAACACAATAGGCTAGTTTAACAGCAATATTAATGTGTGAGTTTGTCAGCAGCTTCAGTTCTATTAGTAAACTAAAAATAGTACACATTTATGCAGGAGGAAATGTCACATTAAACAGACATGGTAAAGCTTCTTGTTTTATTTACAGTAATTTAATGGCTACAAAGATGCAAATGGTGAAAGGCTGGCAACAGCACAAAACTCTCTTTCTTGAGAAACACACACACACACACACACACACAAAAGACAGAAGTGCAGACAGTCTTTGTATAATTAAAGCCTTGCTGTGCCTTAACTGAACTGAAAATGTGCGCTGAAATGCTGACATTTTCTTTCTCGTGAAAGGGCCACTGTCAAATATAGAGTTTTGACATAAGTGAAATTCAGAGACAATCAGATTCATTAATGCAAAATTGCATGCAGCTTTCTTCCTGTAAGCAAATTCTTCCTTTCCATCAATTTTTATCACATTTACCAGAAAGAGAACACTTTTTTTTTTTTTTTTTTTTTCTCCTCTCTCTCTCTCTTTCATGACAGACTGAGAATGGAGATAACAGCTGTAACTCAAATAAATGTCTACTTTCTATAGTTATGATGGGGTAATGGGTTAGAGTTACAACACAGAGTTACTAACCCAAACCCTAACCCTAACCCAGAGGTGAGGTGTTAGACCTATAATACTGTACTACTATATATTGTATAATTGGGTATCTTTTAATATTTAAAGTGCACCATGGATGTGATACAATAACTATAAATATGAAGCAGCTAATAAGATGAAATTGTAAGAATTTTTCAGATCACTGATTATTAGATAGCCATTCCTATTTCATGTGTTTTCCTTTCCGTGTTACCTGTGTTTTTGACCCTGGACTGTTTCCTAATTTCATGATTGTTTGCTGCCTGCCCTGACCCTTGCCTGTTTGTGGATTACTCTTTTGCCTTTGCCTGGATTATACTGTTTGCTGGTGTTTGACCCTGCCTGTTTTGACCTTGTGAATTAATAAAGCCTTGCATTTGGATCCCCAGCTCCATTGTCACGACTCCCACGTAACAGAATAATCAGTCATACCCAGATCCAGCGGCTTTATTTAACACCCCAGACCAACCATGGACCCAGTTGACTACCTACTACATCTGTGGTGAGGAGACCTATCTATTGAGGAGTATGTTCATCAGTTCTTTGAGCTGTCATATCAAGTATCACTGTATGATGAAATTTTAAGAACTTGTTCCGCTTCTGACTTCAAAGGGTCATATGATGTTTCTAAAAAGAACAATATTTTGTATATTTGGTGTTATGCAGTGTGTTTACATGGTTTGAAGTTCAAAAAACACATTATTTTCCACATACTGTACATTATTTTTGCTTCTCTCTGCCCCACCTTTCTGAAACGCGTTGATTTTTAAAAAGCTCATTGTTCTGAAAAGTGAGGTGTGCTCCAATTAGTCCGCTGTCCAGTGTGTTGTGATTGGCCGAATACCTTAGCGGTGTGACGGAAATGTTACGCCCTTTACCATGTTGTGATGCCGTTTCCCAGTGTGATGAGACAAAAGCACTAAAACCCTTTATAATTGAGCCATTTTTTGGATCCAGTGAGGACATAATTACTGATTATAATGACTCATACTGTCTTTTTATGTGTTGCGTTGCGCCGCATAAACATAACACCATGTCTGCATTTATGATTATAGAAACGACAAACAAGCACTTCTCCAAAACTCGCGTTTGAATAGCCAGTATTAAATTCTTTACATATGAAAACGTACTTACAGGCTGTAAGTCAGAAGCGCCAGACTGTCCTTGCAAAAATGGAATGCCCCACTTTATAGAAAGAGCATTTGTGCACAGCTGGCATTGTAGGCTACTCTTCCATGTTTAGGAAACAGTCCTCCATAAAATGCGCTGCACGCATTTGAATACTTGCGTTGTGCTGTTCTGGAACAGTGTTATAACTATAACTTAACCACTGATTTCTAGTTGTGTACTCATTTAGAAGGCCGAACAAAGTACTTTCGCTTTTGCAACAAAACACACAGCGTCTCCACAACATGGTGGCAACTGCAACAATGCTACAGCGAGAATAAAAGTTACGTCTTCTTTCTTTGTGTATACATTTGGGCGATGTTATGCAAATATTTCCACACCATGATGTAGATTTGTAGGGACGTGTTTAAATGAGCCGTTTTAGGAAAGTGTGGCTGAGTCTTAACTTTTATAAAGAATTGGGTTTGAGCCTTTAATCTTTGCAACTTTACAGATCTTATATATGCACAAACAGCTTGTAACACTCCAAGGACAAAGGAAAATATGAAATCACATCATATGACCCCTTTAATGAACAAAATCATTGTTACCTAGAGGGGAAGTTAACTGCACTCTAAAGGCCCCGATATACTTCAAACAAAATCGAAGAAAGAACTGATATGACATCGTTTCAAACAAAATCAGGCCAAAACGAAGTTCGATTTGAGATCGTTTCGGCAGTTCGAAACACCTTTGGGCAACCATTGGTCCACCTTCTTTTTTTTTCTAGTTTCATTTCATTAGTGGAGATAAGGCAGCAAATCCCAATACATGTTTCAAATAAATGTTGTGACACCATACTGCTGCTGCTGTTGTTTTTAGTATAAGTGAATTTAAAAGGTATGCAATAATTGAAATGCCAAAACAACATAAAATAATAAACCTTTGTTTTTATCAAAATTAAATCATGACACCACATAAAATAAAAAACAGTTTAGTACCCGTCTCACACCTAGATACACTTCTGAAATTATTAAAATAATAATAAGGGACTTTAAAGGTGAAATCAAAACTGCAAGTAGGTGGCAGCAAGTTACTGTTAATAAGTAAGTCATTGCGATTGAACCGAATCATTCAAATGGTTGATTCATTCATGAAAGAAAAAACATCATGTTGTTCAGAGACGTAAAACAGTGCTGTTTTTGGAACCTTTTTTTTTTTTTTTTTTTGGCCGAAATAGAACAAAAATATGCAATATGATGTCTAAACCGTAAGTCTCTTAATATTAACTTCGGGTTTATTGAACTGTTGTATAAAATTAATATCACATTAGTGATTTTTGCGAAAAATGGCACTCTTCATGTGATATTGATTAACTATATGAAATGCTATGAATATAAATTTTCTGCCCCCGTACCTTGAATTTTGGGAACATCCTAAATGCATTTTATTAGACTGAATCAAAGAACGCACTCTAAATGAGCGCAGTCAGTCTAGCTATTGTTTAAGCTTTAATAACTCCTCTTATAATAAATGAAGCTGTCCACACACTGTATGATAAATTAATCTCTTACTTACATTGTACGTACATTTGCACTTTGTTGCTTATGATGAGGGAATCTGCGAGGTTCAGTCTGAACAAGACTCTGGGTTTCAGCTATGACTATTCTGAACGCCTCTGATTGGCCACTGCATTCTAAACACAACAGAGTCGTGTGTGATTGCTTGTAATGAGCAACACTGTAAAAATGCGCAAAAATAAAATATGATGTAACATGAGCAGGTCTAAATTTAATACAGCAATCAAATCTTTTAATTTAATTCTCATTTTCACTAGTTTCATGTTTGAAGTATTATAGTTTTTTTGAAAAACCAGGGGACCCACCAAGTATATTTTTTTGGGGTGTTATGGGGGGGTCCCTTAATGCTTATGGGAGGTCCGGGAACCCCCAGCCCCCCCTCAATTCGAACACTGCTCGGACTCCAAGTTAAAGACTTGTGAACATCTCTGGCTAAGATTACTCGCCTTGATTTTTGCACTCAATTACATAATATTTTAATTACATATGTACCCTTACGAAAATTAAACATGGTTTTTGTGGTTGATGTTTTAGTTTATGACTATACGCAGTGCACAAATACAGAGCACGTGATCTCTGAAATGCCCAGATGTACAAAACAGACCCCCCAACATGTGTAACAAACACAGAGATGTTAGTCCTGTCCGAATCAATATGTGTAGTCACAGACGTCATGTGATCAGACCTGTAATTCAAACGTTGTTTAGAAAACTAGTCCTGTCCAAATAGTGCTTTAGCTGCAGTCTTGAATTTCACACTACTTAATTTACACATACTTCCCATTTCCTTTTTTGAATATATCCACCTCCAGCTGTGTTTTGCCTTGCGACTACATCAGTATCATTTTAGGAGTACAGGGCAAAAACATTTCTTTCTTCTGTGTCCAAGCTAAATTAACTTTTAGTTGTGGAGTCATTTATTTGAGTTTTGTTTTTAGTCACAGGACTACACACTGATCCTATACAGCCTCCATATTCAGTTAAAACACAGGAGTTATGATTAAACGCAGATTCAAAATATAGACACTCACTGTATTTGCCTGTAATGTGTATTTGCATTGGCTCTTGCTACTCATAAGCAGCCTAATGGCCATTTCCTTAATAGCATCATTTGATCTATTATACTTTTTTTGTGTCCAATCTGGCTTTTCTCTCTTGCTGATTATATTTTCTAAATGCCAAGAGCACACAGGCCAGACATTCAGCACCACAAAATGTTTGCAAAATATTGCAAATGCTATGGCATATGTGTAATATTCACTGAGTAATGCATGAATTGTGTGGCTCTTCTGACCTTTAAACACTGTCATTAATTCTGCTTTCTGTTTGACTGCATCTTGTCGACCCAAACCACATGAGGTGCATATGAAACAGTGATAAAGACAAACTATGAAATGCAATATCACACGCACTTAACAATATCTAATCTCATGTGATGGTTCACCGTGTTGCTAAGTAAATATTACTTACTATAACCAAAAACTAGAAGACTAATTGATGCTCATACATGATAGGAATGCATGCATACATAAATATTCACAATTTAATTACCTTTTCATTTTTTTCTTCTTTTTTACTTTATTTTTGTGATACATAGAGAACCCTGAATTTGATTGTATTATTTTGGAACAATTTGTAATTACTTCCAAAAATACTCTGAAGACATTTTAAGTAACAAAGCAATTTGAAAGAAACATAGTCAAATATCTACAAAATTCTATACCTTTACAAAAATAATAAAACAATTGAAAAGAAATGGATGTACACTTATTATTTATCCAATTAACAAATACATAATGTGATATCTAAGTCTGTAAAAGATCTGTATGTGCAATCAGACATTTGTCAATAACTAAAATAAATACACTGAACCAAATTTTAAACACAACACTTGTTCTCCATGAGCTGAACTCAAAGATCTAAGACTTTTTCTATGTGCACAAAAGGCCTGTTTCTCTCAAATATTGTTCACAAATCTGTCTAAATCTGTGTTAGTG
>JAHKKF010534637.1:0-13464 GCA_019740295.1 Labeo calbasu
CATTGTTGGAAAGGGTTAAAATACACAAAAATGTTGGAAAACCAAAGTATTTGTGGGACCTGAAGGATTTTTCTGAAGAACAGCAGGCAGTTGAACTTTTCAGGACAAACAAGGGACTCATGAACAACTATCACTTAACAAAAAAACACAGCTGTGGATCATTCGGGTAACAACACAGTATTAAGAATCAATTTTATAAATTCAACTATTATTTTCTCTTGTAGACTATATGTAAACATCTTTTATGTGAAATATCTAATCAGGTCAGTACTATATAAATAATAACATTCCTTTTTGTGTGATCCCTCTTATTTTGGTAAAATTATTAACATTTTGCAGATTATGAAAAGGGGTGTAAACTTTTGACCTCAACTGTATGTAGTATTATAGTATTATCCTCAGGCCAATTTTCAAACATGTAC
Source organism: Labeo calbasu (assembly GCA_019740295.1). Taxonomy (NCBI): domain Eukaryota; kingdom Metazoa; phylum Chordata; class Actinopteri; order Cypriniformes; family Cyprinidae; genus Labeo; species Labeo calbasu. The sequence goes on from JAHKKF010534637.1 coordinate 423, forward strand.
TTGTGTTTCCAGGGCGAGCGAGTCGCAGAACTAATCCTTCATCACGCCCGTGCCAACGATTGCCAGGATGTGACTCGTTTTAAGAAGGAAATGGCTGAACTAGTGGATCATGCGCTCAGTGACAGGCTTTCCCTGGGAAAGGTACGGAGTTACAAATTTATTCATAAATCTATATGCTACCAGCCATGTTTGAACCAACTGAGATTTTGGTTTTTGAAAGACATCACTTCTGCTCACCAATGCTGCATATATTTGATCAAAAATGCAGTAAAAACAGTAATACTGTGAAATATTATTTCAATTCAAAATAACTGGTTTCTATTTGAATACATTTTAAAATGTAATTTATTCCTGTGATAAAAAGCTGAATTTTTAGCATCGTTACTCCAGTCTTCAGTGTCACATGGTCCTTCAGAAATCATACTAATATAAGTATGGGATAAGTATGTTTAAAAAACATACAAGACGTTTAAGTTAAAAGAAAAAAAAATAATGCTTTTATTCTAGTGACAGTAAAAAACATTTAGAATATTACAAAACATTTCTGTTTCAAATAAATATTGTTAATTGAACTTTCTAGTTAAGGAATCCTGAAAAATATTAAGCAGCAAAAAGTGTTTTGATCATTGATAATGTTTGCATGACTTGTGTTGTTTTATAGATTCAGGTGGCTGAGCTGCTGTCTCGAGTTTTTGGTTTACTGATTCATCACAAGGTGAGAACAACTGATCACAGTAAAGCAGATCACAAACTGCCTGTAAAATTATGTTTAGTCGCTTAATGTAATATCTACCTTTCAATAATCCAGTAAACAGTATGTATGTATGTATGTATGTATGTATGTCTATGTGTGTGTGTGTATGTGTGTATATATATATATATATATATATATATATATCTATCACTTTTAAATGTGATAATTGTGATAAACATATGTAAACAATATATAAATATGTTATTTAAATAATGCATAATAAATACTACAGTACAAAGCATAAAAATGTCCAAATGTTCATAATATATTATTATGAAATAATATAATATTATAATATTATTTCGATGTACTGATTGTATTATTATATGTACTATTGTGTGTTTTATGATGTTTAAGTGACATATGTTGTGCCTTCCTTTTGCAGGTGAAGTTGGAGAGTAATTTTGCGTCTATGGTGTTTGCCATCATGGTCCTAGAGGGTTTAGGCAGATCACTGGACCCCAACCTTGACATCCTGGAGATCGCCAAACCCCTCCTGCTGAAAAACCTCCTCTGATACGCTCTTCACTGACACGTCAACATTTACCTCACTGTTCTAGACGCTAATAACAGCCTGCTACTCGATCAGGGAATTTAACGTCACTCAGAGGAACAACTACATATCTGGGATCAATTTACATGTACATGGTTACAGGGAAAAGTTAACGGTGTTCCTGGATCAATAACGTATCCTGTGAAATTGAGATTGGATTATACACATGGGGCCAGATTCAGTCTTTTTGTCTATTTTGCACATGATATGTCAACTAATTTCTACAGTCCTAGTTTATATATTCAATGTCAATATAGTACGAGGTACATTGCCTGTAAGATTTTTAATGTTTTTTCAAAAGGTCTCTTCTGCTCGCCAAGCCTGCATTTATTTGATCCAAAGTACAGCAAAAACTGTACAATCTTGCAATATTTTTACTATTTAAAATAACCATTTTCTATTTGAATATATTTTAAAATGTAATTTATTCCTGTGATTTCAAAGCTGAATTTTTAGCATCATTACTAGTCACATGATCTTTCAGAAATCATTCTAATATTCTGATTTGCTGCTCAAAAACATTTATTATTATTATTATTATTATTATTATTATTATTATTATGTTGAAAACAGCTGAGTAGAATTGAATGGTATAGTGTATAATGTTACAAAAGCTTTTTATTTCAGGGAAATGCTGATCTTTGGATCTTTTTATCCTGAAATGCTGAAAAAAAGCACTCAGCTGTTTTAAATATTGATAATTTAAAAAAAAAAATTCTTGAACAGCAAATCAGCGTATTAGAATGATTTCTGAAGGATCATGTGACACTGAAGACTGGTGTAATGATGCAGAAATATATTCAAATAGAAACTGTTATTTTAAACAGTAAAAATAGTTCACAATATTTCTGCTTCTGTTGTACTTTTGATCAAATAACTGGCTTGCTGAGCAGAAGAGACTTTACAAAACATTTTTAAAAAAATCTTACTGTTTAGAAACTTTTGACTGGTAGTGTACATTTCATAATTTTTGTACATATCTGTGTATATATCCATTTTACCAAGTGCATTAGACCCAAAACTGCTTTTAAAATCCCTGAAAAATTACATATATTGTCATCATAGAGTTAGTGATTACCATCCATGAAAATTCATAAAGAAAACAGGCAGAATTTATCCAGGCACCTTTCTCTGGCCAGTAAATGTGTTTATGACAATCCATGTCTATTTGTGAAAATTGAATTTGACAGTATTAGGCTATAATTTCCTGAATGTGTGAATTTACATCCTTAAGTCATCAGATGGCATGAAAGATCTGATGCAGCTCATATCTCAAACAAGATTTCCTTTTCATCATCATTGTTTTTTGAGTGTGTTTGTTGTTTAACGCTTCTCAGATGATTTGCTGAGAAATGGATGAAAAAAATTCCTTTGTGTATTTTGCACACCTTTGTTTGAATTAAACTTATGATCTGCAGTTGGACTTTGAGAAACTTTTTGTATCAAAATGTCTTTTTTATAATGTTCTGCATGTAGATATACAGTAGTCGACATTTGAAGTGGATCAAACTTTTCATGGAAGTTGTCCTAAAACCAAAACAATACCCGTTTTTGTCTTAGGACAACTTTGATTAACTTTTTTGATCCTCAAATGTTGACTGATATATAAAGTAATCGACCAGAAATCTCAATGTGTCTAAAATATAATGGCTGTAAATACATAATGGACTTTATTATGGTGTTTTTATATCATCATGTGAGCCTTTGCCACTTGCAGCATTTGTATGTGTAAAACCACGTGGTCACGGACGTCGCGGTGTTGCCATAGTGACAGAAGCGTCCGCCGGAAGTGAGGAGGAAAGGGGCGCGATGGCGGACGACGCGATGAAAACGGTGAGAAATGATGGTTGTTTTCGTTAAAACATTAAAAAACTCTTAAGGTTTAATACCATGAATGTAAACAAAGATCTTCTTAACGGTGGTTTATGGTAGTCTGTAACCGCTGTTCTTCGTTATTGTGTTTAGTTGCTCGTCAGATTAAATATGTCTGCAGGAGAAAACAGTCTGACAGATTTTAAATAACAAATGTGTATTTTATTAACATTTCGTGTAGTCTTAAACAGCAAAGACTGTCAAAATAGACTGAAAATTAGCTTTACATTTAGAAAACCAAGTTTATTTTAGGAGCCTTAGGATTTCTTGCATTCTGGCATTTTTTTTTTTTTTTTGACAGTTAAGCACACGATACCTATTGTCATTACTGTAATAAAAGTATATTAATGTTAACGAAAATTATTTATACATCATGGTGGTATTTGTTAAATGTGTTCATTCTGATTTTAATTTTTAAAAATATCAGCAAGTTATGATTTCTCATTACATAATATTAAATATTAAATGCATAATATTAGTCAGCAGTCAGCGTTTATTTATCGAATGCACAACAGTGAGGTGATTTCCTCTGTTATTAAAAAAACAAATCAGAAAGAGAATTCATGTAAAGTGATGCATTAAAGAGTATAAGGTACACTTCCAGAAAGTTTTTGAACAGTAAGATTTTGTAATGTTTTTTAAAGAAGTCTCTTCTGCTCATCAAGCCTGCATTTTTTTGATCCAAAGTACAACAAAAACATTAACATTTTGAAACATTTTGCTATTTAAAATAACTGCTGTTTTAAAATGTTATTTATTCCTGTGATTTCAAAGCTAATTTTTTAGCATCATTACTCCAGTCACATGATCCTTCAGAGATCGTTCTAATATACTGATTTGCTGCTCAAAAAAAAACATTTCTAATTATTATAAAACAGCTGATTGGAATTTTTTTTCAGGTTTCTTTGATGAATAGATAGTTCACAAGAACAGCATTATTCTGAAACAGACATTTTTGTAACATTATAAATGTCGTTATCAACACTTTTGATCAATTTAAAGCATCCTTGCTAAATAAAAGTATATAAAAGTATAAAAGTATGGTATAGTGTATAACATTACAAAAGCTTTTTATTTCAGATAAAAGCTGATCTTTGGATCTTTCTATTCATCAAACAATCCTGAAAAAAAGTATTCAACTGTTTTAAATATTGATAATAATAATAATAATAATAATAAATGTTTCTTGAACAGCAAATCAGAATATTAGAATGATTTCTGAAGGATCATGTGACACAAAGACTGGAGTAATGATGCTGAAAATGTAGCTTTGACTACAGAAATAAATTACATTTTAAAATATATTCAAATAGAAACCAGTTATTTTAAATAGTACAAATATTTCACAATATTACAGCTTTTGCTGTATTTTGGATCAAATAAATGCAGGCTTGGTGAGCACTTCTCTAAAAAAAATAAATAAATAAAAATCTTACTGTTCAAAAACTTTTGACTGGTAGTGTATGGGTATATGTCAATATAATAATAGAAATGGGCTAATATTCATTTCAGCACCCAGAATTTGATTGACTCTGTTAATATATAATTTTTTTTCTTTGTATAGGATGTGCAGCTGCCTGTGGCCACAGACCTCAAGAAACCTCGTCCAAAGAAAGGTGAGAATCTCAGAATTCGTAGCCTATAGTAATACAAATAATGTAAAAATTAAGTTTGAATTACAAAGCAATGCAACCAAGCATTTTCATGGCTCACTGTCTTTGGACGCCACTGTATCTGTTCATCCTGTGGGTGGCGCTGTTTGCCTTTGCTTTCCCCTTCGTCCCCATTTTCCAGTGAAGAGGATTATGGCTCAGAGGGAAAAGTCTGTCCAGGAATAGAACGGATTGAGATAAGATTTTGCCAGGGGGCTTGTAAGCAAGAGGAGAAAGATGCAGACGCTTCATGTTTGCAGCGGACAGGCTCCTTTTGTTCTGGGGCCCGCTGGATTCGGGACGAAAAGTCTTGTGCGGCCCCCCGCTGCGAGAAGAGACCGCTGCGGCTCTCAGAAAGCCTGTCTGCCCTCCATATCCAAAATAGAAGCTGTTTTCTGCAGATTTTCAATGCCGCCTTTGATATTTGCACTTTCATGATTCGACCAGTTAATGAAACACAAGATGAAACCGCCAGAATAAGGCTCATCTCTTTAGTCTCTGACCTAAAAAGTTTTTTAAACAGTCAAGTCACACTTTAAAATGTTTGGATGTCCTTGCATTACATACGAATCACAGAATCCAGTCATAGAAACGGAATTTACTGAATAACGCGGAATGTCACGGTCAAATTTTGAATTAATTAATCAAAAGTAGGTCATTACACTTAAATGAAACCACAGTATAGACTAATATCTGTAAATATTATGCCGCACAAATAGCATTTAAATGTGAACACAGAATTTCTGAGGGTAAAAAAACCTTTCATAAGGCTATTTTAAGAATAAATTTGAACAAATTAAGTATGCATTCAAATAATTAGACATGCTAAAACACAGAGCTTGATAACAATAAAACATATGGTGAGAAAAAATAAAACATTTTATAGGCCCCTAAACATGTCATTTTGTCAATCCAGAAAAATTAAAACGGAAAAAACGGAATTTGGAAAAAAATAAAACGGAATTTGGGAAAAAATAAAACGGATTTCTTATAGGGCCCTAATATTTCAAAGCATTTGACAGTACAAATGCAGTGAGACTTCAAACAAAGTGAATATTGTAACATCCCGCAACATTTACAATGACATTCATGCATGTTGTAAGTGTCTAGACTCTTTTGTTCACCACTATACATTGTTACATACATATAAAGAGCAATTGCTGTATGTCTCTTCTATCTGCAGCTCCTGAGCTCCCGATCCTAGAGAGGAGAAACTGGCTTATACATCTGCATTATATTCGCAAAGATTATGAGACCTGCAAGGTAAAACCAGAAAATCCTAAAGAGATAGTTTAGTTGCTGTATAATAATTTTAACTGATTTGTGTTTCTGTTTCTCTTTTCAGGCCATTATTAAAGAACAGCTGCATGAAACTCGGGGCATGTGTGAATATGCTGTGTATGTGCAAGGTCAGTACACAGTAAACCAACTTTAACAGTGTAAATGTATTAAATTACTCGAAAGTGGTCAGACTGAGTCAGTCTCAGATGTTCAAAATGGCATAATAGCATGCTACATCTACTTCGTTTATGAATGTCAATATGCATGAGTTGCCCAAAATGACCTACTACAGTTGCCAAAATGTGCAAGATTGTAAATATATTGTAATATATATGAATGCCACTGAATAAAACATGCAACATAGTCAAGTTATGTGACATTGTAGCATATTAATGTTTGAAATCACTGTTTAACATCAGGGTTATTATAGTTAACTGCAACTAAAAACATAAAAAAAAATATTGCTTGAAATAGAATTAATGAAATAAAATAAAATATTTTTCAACATTTCTAATTTTCTTTTAGTTTAAATGGGAGTATTAAAATAAAACTAAATAAAAACTGTAAAAATAAACATATAAACATAAATACAATAGAATTAATTTTAAAAAATCCTAAAACTTTATAGTAAATATTTTTCAACATTTCTAATTTTCTTTTGGTTTAAATCAAATATTAAATTAACTAAAACTAAATAAACTGCAACTAATATATAAAAAGTAATAAAAACTATAAATGTATAAAAAAACTAAAAAAAATAAGCCGAATAAAATAAAAGAGATGCAACCCCCCCCAAAAAAATAAAAAAAAATAAATAAATCCTAACTTTTATATTAAAGTGGAAACAAAAATTAAAAATGTGAACAAAAAATATAATAGTATATCTATGATAAATAGAATTAATGACATAAAATGAAATATTTTTCAACATTTCTAATTTTCTTTTAGTTTAAACTGAAGTTTTAAAATAACTAAAACTAAATAAACTGCAACTAATAAATAAAAATTAATACAAACTATAAATATATATAAAAATAGAAATAAATAGAAATTATAAAAAGCTGAATAAAATGATTAAAATGATTAATGACATAAAATGAAATATTTTTCAACATTTCTAATTTTCTTTTAGTTTAAACTGAAGTATTAAAATAACTAAAACTAAATGAACTGCAACTAATAAATAAAAATTAATACAAACTATAAATGTATAAAAAATAGCAATAAATAGAAATTATAAAAAGCTGAATAAAATGATAAAAATGCAAAAACCAAAAAAAAAGCAAATCCTAAAACTTTAATATTAAGGTGAAAACAAAAATTAAAAACTTTAACAAAAACTTTATTAGTATATCAGTGGTAAGTAGAATTAATGAAATTAAATAAAATATTTTTCAACATTTCTAATGTTCTTTTAGTTTAAATTGAAGCATTAAAATAACTAACACTAAACTGCAACTAATAATTAATAAAGACTATAAGCTGAATAAAATGATAAAAATGCAAAAACAACAACAACAAAAAAAACCTTAACGCTTTAATATTAAAATGAAAACAAAAATGTAATATATTAACAAAAACTATAATAGTATGTCAGTGATACTCAAATAACACTGTTTCACATACTAGTTTTTAAACAGTAGTAACCACTGCACAAAAAAACTGTGCTATGCTGTGAGCAGTACACTAGTTTTCCGTTCCAAACATAGTCAGTGTGTGTCCTAGTTTTATCCCGGTGGAAAAAACGCAGTGTGTCTGTGTGTGCAGCTCTGATCATGCGGTTAGAGGGGAAGATCCAGCAGTCTCTGGAGTTGTTTCAGAGTTGTGCCATCCTCAACCCCAAAAGCTCAGACAACCTCAAGCAAGTGGCACGATCCCTGTAAGCACCTGCCCAAACACACGAGACACGACCATTGTTTAAAATCAAGCGAGCTTATTTAACCTGCTATGGATCTGTGTAAACTGAACAGAAAATTGCTAAAGGTATGTGTTCTGTGTTTAGTTTCCTATTAGGCAAGCACAAAGCCGCTATCGAGGTTTATAATGAAGCAGCACGTCTCAATCAGAAAGACTGGGTAAGTAAACATCCTCTGTCCTGAGTAATTTCTCATCAGTGTGTCTTTAAAGGGTTCGTTCAGTCAGAAATGAAACTACTCTCATTATTTTCTCACCCTTATGTAGGACCCTATGATTTCCACAATGCAAAATGTCACGATGCAGAATGTCAAACTTGGGATGATTTAATCAAATCGCAGATGCTCGGTTTTGTTTATTACACATACTGAAGCAAGTGTGATGCTCACATTGATTTCAGCTTCTGCTGTCTGTCTAAATGAGGACATAACGACATGAACAACATCTCCAAAACTGCTATGAGAGTCACTTCCTGAGCGTTTTACCGGTTCATTTGAGTAAAACTATAGTCATGTCATATACACACAGAAATTGAAAGGTATTCACGGCAACCCGTCAAAATAAAAGTTTGGTTTAACTTGAAAACAGAAATACTTTAGGCTACTAAAAAAAAGAAAAATTAATAAAACCTTAGTTTTAAAGGATATCACAATATTTCTTCTATCTTTTAATTTTAATAGTAAATCTCTAGTAAATTTGCCAAAATAAAAAAAGTTTAATTTTCATTAATTAAAAGATCAATTAAATTAATGTTCTATGCCTTCATCTGATAACTAGAAAAAAATTTAATACACAACACACAATTTCTGAGGGGAAAAAAAGGCTACTGTAAGAGTAAATAAAAGTTGTTTTATGCTTTCAAATAATTAGATGTGCTAAAACACAGAATTTAGTAACAGTAAAACATAAGGTTGGAAAAAAGAAAACATTTCATAGGGCCCTAAATATGACTTTTTTGTTAAACTTCTAATAAATTGATGTTAAATTGTATGAGTTTCATGATTTCAATTAGTTAGACATGCTTTTTGATTAATAAAATTTTACTTAACCATTAAAAAGGAGTCCAGAAAAATTCAAATGGAAAAAAAAAACGGAATTTGGCAGGGAAGGATTTCATAGGGCCCTTCTTATGTTGTTTCAGCCCCATAATATGTGGAAATTTCTTTACACAGCTGTATACATACATATTTATTTAAATGGTTAAGTTAGGATCAAGTGTTTATTTATTTAAATAGTATGTTTAAAATGTTTTTTTTAAATGGTTTATATTTTTGTATATTCTGTTTATTTATCTATTTAAAGTTGTTAATTTTATTTTTGTATATTTTGTTTATTTATTATGTTTTATTGGTAAATTCTATGCTATTCTGGGTATTTTATTGTATTGATTTATTGTTTTTTTATTTAGTAATTAATTATTATTTATTTAATTATTATAATTTATTTGTAGTTATGTTCAGGGTTAGGGTTTATACTTTTTTTCTGTAATTTTTTATTTATTTTAATTGTTAAGTTAGGAGTTAAAGTTTATATTTGAAAATTATGAAAAGGTCTTAAATCAGAGCTGCAAGCCTTAAATTAATTTGTTTACTCATGTGTTTCATTTTAAAGTGAAGCAAAAGCGTACTTTCTCTGCTACATGGCTTCGGTCGCTCAATATTCATTAAACAATACGCGGTAGATGGCGGTATGTGCTGTTTCATCTGTCAGTCACCCAAAGAACTTGTCGTTTGATTATTTTATAAAAATAAAAATAATTTAGTTGAGTTAGAGAACAGACAGTACAATTAAAACTGAACGTGGCTGCTCAATGCAGTGTGCCAAACGACAGTCGCATCACAGATCAGATTTTATTTATTACCTGAAGAGCTTGAGTCGAGCTGACTGACAAGAAGAGAGGTGAGAAAGATAAGAACATGGTGGAAGAGTTTCAAAACAAATTGCAAAAGCGTCTGTTTTAGAAATACTTTGGATTTTGAAAAAAACCTGTCATTAATCCAAGGTGATAGTGGAAGTTTCATATTTATTTGGTTCCACAGTGTTTGCTGATTTTTTTTTTTAATTTAAACTAAATTTTTTACAAATATATATTACATCAAGGTGTATGCCGTGCTTCCAAGCTTTCATATTCGTTTTGCTAATACACGTTCTACGTTTCTTATTTGTTTGGTTACAGTGTTTACTGATTTTCAGTTTTGTATACCTATTTAAATTTTGTGTAAGTTATTATTTTATATTAGGCTTATAACATGGTGTATTTTTATTCTTTTTGTAAATAAAACTTTGTTACGTTACGTTAATGCCACAAATTTAAAAGTGAAAGTAAAATACGCACAACGCTTTTACAAGCTATTTAAAGGGGTCATCGGATGCTAAGTTCACTTTTTTATGTTGATTGAACATTAATGTGTGTTGGCAGTGTATGTACAAATCTACCATATAATAATAAAAATCCATGCAGCAGTTTTTAATTAATCTGTAAAAATAACATTCTCTTTTTCAAATCGAGCTGTTCTCAGGCCGCTCCCTCGATAGTTGATTGACATGAGCGTTTTTCCTCGGATCGGCTGTCACAGTCCGCCCTCTTTGTTTCGATGCCAGAGCAGGGATGCAAGTTAGACAAGAATATCTCCGATTGAGTGATTGAGGTGTTGTGTTGCTGGATGTAATAATAAACATAGTGGTCGTCATTTACTCCNNACATCTGAGCCGCTGAAGATGCAGTGGATTACGTTTGTTTGTGAAGGGAATGCACCTCCCGATCTACATATATCTGTCTATGTTTGCGCGAATCATTCATGATCCAGCTTCACTTACAGTGAGTGTGAGTATAAGGGGGTTTTTTTATGAATCTTTGCAATCACCTTTCCTTGTAACGTGGTAGTTAGGAAGTTTAGCGGCTAAACGCGGCTAAACGCGGCTAAATGCGGCTAAAGTAAACAAGAACGTCATTCCACAGAGAGAAGAGAGGGGCGGGGTGAGCAGAGCTCATTTGCATTTAAAGGAACAGCCCCTTAGAATGAGATGATTTTTGCAGAGCTCATTTTGGTAAAGGTAAAAAGGGTGTTGTTTTACAAAACCATTAAGAATTTTTAATCAGAGTATATTAGAGACTTTTCATTAAGACCCTAAAGAATCATATCAACTTGTGGAAAATGGGCATCCGATGACCCCTTTAAAACTGAAGGAAAGTTTAGAGGGAAAACTTAAACAAACTAAAAACGAACAACTGCTTAACACAGAATTGCGGGAAAGCGAGAAAAAGATGGAAAACTGTAACTAACTAAAAACAAACAATTGCTAGATGCTGAATTGCTGGTAATTTGAAAGCGAAAGTAAAACTTGAACTATACTTATTGCTATATTGTTTTTCCTTCTTTTTTTCCCTGAAATTTTCTTTAGTTTGTCTTAAAAAATGTAAAAAGTCTTAAATTTACCCTCATAAACCTGCAGAAACCACGGAGAGAGAACTTTACCTTCACCTGTACTTTGGTTTGACAGTAAACAAATGAGATGCCTGTGAAATATTAATGTGTGATTATTTTTACCTGCAGGAAATCAGCCATAATCTGGGCATTTGCTATATCTACATCAAAGAATTCAAGAGTGTAAGTGCAGTTAGCGGTCAGTCATGTTTTTAGCAGTATTTACCATATTACTGTAGTTCATACATTTTTTAACACTCTTCCTTTTGGTTTATTGGCTGTATGAAAGATTTCGGATTTGGCAATGAACAATCTTCATTTATTTTAGATAATCTAATTCACGTATCCTCAGCTGATGTTGTGTTAAACATGTTTTTGCTCTTTCTTCAGGCCGAAGATCAGTTAAACTTGGCGTTACAGCTGAATAAACACGATCTGACCTACACAATGCTGGGAAAAATCCACTTACTGCAGGGCGACACAGAGAAAGCCATCGACGTCTACAAGAGCGCTGTGGAGTATGTCTCAATACACATCTTTACAAATATTTAATACCGTTTGCCAAACCATCATGGTTCTCAGACTAGTTTATATTCACCAAGAGCATGCAGAGACACTAAAGTTTGGTGAAGCCGCCACATTCAGGTTTGCTCAAAAGTGTGTTTTATGTTTAATATGCACACTCTATGCTTTTTTTGCTACCAAGCATTCTCGTAAAATCACTTTCATGTGAATCATGTGAGCATTCGGATCTGAAGCTGCTGGGACCTCTAAACATATTTTATCATATGTTTTGTCACCAGTCACATTCTCTTGAAGCGTCTGAAGTGTTTTTTTGGGGGGGTGACTTACCCAGAATGCAGCATTTGAACAGAGGGAGCGTCTCTTTTTATTTTTGGTCATGTTTCGCAAAACATGCATAAAGATGTACGAGAGTTTTGTTGCCAGAGAGCAACTTCAGACGCCTGGAGATGCTCTCAGCGTGTCGCTCTGCCACAGCGCAGATAAGACGCCCAAGGCAGCAAGGCATGCTGGGATCAGTGAGGCGCTCATAGCTGTAATTAATCACATTTACTGTCTCACTGTGACCGCTCGAACCTCTCTCTTTTCTTTTTCTCTCTCTTTACCTTGTAGTTTTTTTCTTTTCTCTTTGTGTTTCAAGTGCTTTCAAAAAAAAACTGAGGACTTGCTGAAATAGTTTTTTTTTCTCCTTAAAGGGGCAGTTCACCCAAAAACTGTCATTATTCACTCATCCTCATGTTGTTTCAAACCCGTATGACTTTCTTTCTTGGGAAACAAAAGTAGGCTGAATCTTTACGCTGCTCTTTCACGTACAACAAAAGTGCTGTCAACGGCTGTCAAGCTCCAAAAAGATACAACAGCAAAAACACATACACTACCGTTCAAAAGTTTGGGGTCAGTAAGACTTGTAATTGTCTTTAAAGAAGTCTCTTATGCTCATCAAGGCTGCATTTACTTGATTAAAAATATAGAAAAAATACAGTAATATTGCAAAATGTTTTTACAATATAAAATAATGTTTTTTATTTTAACATACTTTAAAATAGAATTTATTCCTGTGATGAAAAGC
>JAHKKF010534638.1:0-16037 GCA_019740295.1 Labeo calbasu
TTAAAATATATAAAAAGGTGCCATATAAAACTACTAAAATTACTTATTTAATTTAATCCCATTTTCATTTGGTTTAACTTGAGCTAAAATAAATGAAACTTTATAAACATATATTTTTTAAAAAAGTAATAATGACAAAACACAACAAAAGTACTAATGTTATATAAAATTAAAATTAAAACAGAAAATCTAATTAAATATAAAATATTAAAAGTATCTATAATAGTATCTCAGTGATATTAAGGGAAATAAAGAAAAATAAATAAAAATATATATTTTTTTGTTTGTCATATTAATTGCATTACACACCCAAATTAATATAACTAACAAAAACTAAAACCATAAAAAAAAATTGTTACCTAAAATAAAAATAAAATATTTTAAAATATTTTATTTTGGCTCTTTCATTTAATTTTCATTTAGTTAAACTTGATTAAAATAACAAACTAAAACTGAAATAAACATTTACAAAAACAAGATAGACATTCAAAAAAAAAACGTACTAATAAAAATGACAAACAATTGCTAAAACAAAGTAAAATTAAAATGTAAATGGAAAATATAAAAATAAAAATTCAGATATTTAAAAAATTATTATTATTATTATTATTATTATTATTATTATTATTATTATTATTATTATTATTATTATTATTAAAGGACCCAAAAATCTAATATTATTTTAATATTATGTATTAAAATAATAGTACATCAGTAATATTAAGGGCACTTTAAATTTTAAAAAAAGGAAAAGGTTTTTGCTTATGTTAATTGCATTAGATGCCAAGAATTTTTATAGTAACAAAAACTAAAACTTAAACCATTAAAAACGTGCTATCTAAAATAAACGTTAACTGAAATAAAAAAGAAAAAACTCAGCCTTTGTTGGAAACAAATCAATACATCTCAAGCTCTGCTCTTTGTTTCGCAAGGTCAGAATTGATGTTTTCTCTATCGACAAAACAGAGACCTTTAAAACAGTCAAAGAATAAAACCGAAAACAAATCAAGTGCTTATGAAGTGCTGTAAGAGATAATTTATTGGTCATGTAAAACATGCTCATGATTGAGCTTGCATGTTTAAAATAGAGTATTTTTAAGAATTTTATATATATCATAAAACATATATAACAGGTAGTTGTGGAAGCAGCAGTATTGGTGCGTGAATAATGCTGATAAATAGTCTGGATCTGGACTGGAGCGTCACACATGATTCATGATCCCTGAGGACTGTGATCTGAACTTCCAGCAAATTACACACACTAACACAAAGATTTTCATGCCGTCGTATCGTATGCAAACAGCCCACCGGCTTCTATATTATATGTGGATATAATCATAATGCTTTACTGAACATCAAACGTGTAACAAGCCAGAACGGCTGTAGGCGGTTTGCATTTCTGAGATAAAAACACCTTATGTAATGTTTCTAACTGTGGGAATGAACAGCCTTTTATTTCAATGTGTATATGCAATCTTGAGATTCTCTGAGACGCTTTTTGTTGTTCGCATCATTTCTGAACTTGTTTTGATGGAAAGGCTGATGTGTTTTTGGAGGCGTCAGGTTTGATGGATAGCAGACGGCTGCGTGCGTTTGGCTTTGCTGACCAATAAAACAACTTATAAATGACTTTGTTACATTGTGTTTTAGGACTTTAAAATCAGTCTTTGTATTATTTACTAAACTAATAAATAAATGCATTTTTATTGTACCAAATCAGGCTCATAGTTCATGAGATGACACCTTACAATCATATAACTAATTTGATCAGTTATATGATTGTAGCGCGGATCGTGAATCAAATCATTTGATTCAGAACGGGACTTCGGTGCGGGTTCGTGAATCATTTGATTCAGTTCAGGATTCAGAGCGCAGATCGCAAATCATTTGATTCAGTTCTGGACTTTAGAACTATCCAAAGTTCTGCTAATTTGAAAGCTATGAAAACTGTATCTCTGTATTCATCCTTTGTGTCTTCTTCAGATGTAATTTTATTACCCTTTTTTTCTTTGTTTGCTACCCTGGCAACAAGTCTATCTATATTCTTGTTTTTTTGTTTTTTGTCATTTTATTCAGTTCGGGATTCGGAGCGCGAATCACGAATCGTTTTATTCATTTCGGGATTCGGAGCGCGGATCGCGAATCGTTTTATTCAGTTCGGGATTCGGAGGGCGGATCGCGAATCGTTTTATTCAGTTCGGGATTCGGAGCGCAGATCGCGACTCATTTAATTCACTTCAGGATTCGGAGCGCGGATCGCGAATCATTTTATTCAGTTCGGGATTCACAGCGCGGATCGCGGATCGCAGAATCATTTGTTTCAGTTCGGGACTCTGCGGGTTCGCGAATCATTTGATTCAGTTCGGGATTCATAAATAAATGCATTTTTATTGTACAAAATCAGACTCATGGTGCATGAGATGAAACACTACAATCACATAACAGATTTTATCTAGTGGAAAATATTTAAATGCTGACAAGAACATAGTCTCTCTCTCTCTCTTTTTCTCAGGGTCACATGTTCTCGTTAGGCTCCACCCTGTGGGCGGCGCTTGATTTCGTGACGGAGGCGGAGCTACAGGTGGAGTTGAGTGAGGAGAGCCGGTGTTTGCTGAAGCAGATGCAGTGCGAGAAACCTGAGGATCGACCGCGACTAAAGGTTCACCACTTGTGAAAATCCTTCTGTTTTTCTCTTTGAGTAATGTTGCTTTGGCATCTAGCTGAAATAAAAGAAGTTTAAGCTTTTCTATATATTTTATGTTAGCTGTTGTCTATTTTATTTTAGGGGACAAATGTTTTTTTGTTTGCTAACTATAGTAATATTGCTGGTAGGTGTTAGATATTTTTTAGAAATAAAATAAAACACTTTTAAAAATATCATCGATAAAATTGACTTCAGAGAATAATAATATAGCATATTAAAATAATTAAAAATACTAATATTTGTGACCAAATTGATATCAGAGAATAATAACAAATATTTTAGTAGTTTCCCTACATGTACTAAAACCATTAACTGACATCAGAGAATAATAAATAATCAAAAAGTTTTAATAATAAATAATACATGAAAATACATAAAATCGACAAGTAATAGTATTTTCTTAGTATATATATAATAGTATGTGTGTATACATACATTTCATGTCTTACTTTTACAGGATATTCTGATGAAAACAGATCACCATTTGAGTCAGAAATGCATAGCATGTTTCTCAAATCTTTCCATTAATATGAAGTGAACTTAAAGCGCTACCTAGTGGTTATTCAAAGCTAGTGCACTGAAATGAAAGCTGTTCAACAGCAGCTGCTCTTATAAACACAGTAAACACAGACTCGTTATGAATCTGCTGTGTGAGAGACTGCTGACTGCTTCACAGTCTTTCGTCTGACAGCTGTGAATAATCACACAAATGAACTTTACTGAGCTGAAATGCACTGACGGATGATTCTGACTATCTTTGACAGGCAGAGTAGAGAAAGTCGGAGAAAACTCACTTCAATCATCTTTGTTTTACAAATAGTAGCTATAAACATTTAATTTAACTATTCACAGTAACCGTCTAGGAAAAATAAAACTTCTTTCTAATCAGTATGCTGTAGTTTTTTATTATTTATTTTTTTTTATTAATATTAATAATGTTAATAGTGTAACATGACATGACATGCAAGTGAACAAATAAAATATTGCATGTTTTGTTTTTAAATAAAAAAGAAAATATAAAAATTATGAAATTAAAAAAAAAAAAACTAGCTTTTCACTACAGTTTCATCATGTACGGATGAATCATTTTATGATTCATCACACTGTCCTTGATCTTTTGAGGCCAGAGCTTGATGAAAAAATATATTGACGTTTTTTGATGAGAACATTTATTGAACCTAAACTGCAAGGTCGAGTTGTGAACTTGCACGACTTTCTCTGGAGAATTAAATCATTGAAATGTTAAATGTTTAAATGTGATTTGAGATGCAGAGGCAGATTGCTCTCATTGTTTAATGATATGTGTGAATAATATTGTCCGTTATTTTGTCAGGATATTCTCTCTCAGGCGGAGGCTGTACTCAGCGACATATCGCCCACAACCGTCTGCCGGAAACTGTCTGCCATCGGCCGAAGAGTCTTGTCCATTGAATCCGTCGCTGCTCTCCAAGGTGTGATTTCACAGCTGTCTCTTAATGCAGTACATCTGAGTTATATAGTAATGACTGAACAAAGCTTTTCAAAATATTATTATTCACTGTTTTGAAGCAGTGTTTATTTGATTCAGATCGAGTCATTTCACAAATTGAATGATTCCCGATCCCCACTCAGACTCCTGATCTGGAATTGTAGTTAGCGATCATTATGCAGATCGGGACTTTGGAGCGCGGACCGTGAATCATTCGATTCGATTCATTTCGGGATTCAGAGCACGGATCGCAAATCATTTGATTCAGTTCGGGATTCTGAGCGCGTATCGCGAATCATTTGATTTGGTTCGGCACTTTCGTGCGGGTTCGCGAATCATTTGATGTAGCTCGGGATTCAGAGCGCGCATCGCGAATGATTTGATTCAGTTCTGAAGAAAGTATGTGAAATTTAGTTAGCAGGTAACAAATTAAGTTATATTTTCTTACATTCTCTTTCAAGATAACATAGGAATATCCCGATCCGGGATTCAGAGCACGTATCGCGAATCATTTGATTTAGTTCGGGACTTTGGTGCGGGTTCGCGAATCATTTGATTCAGTTCGGGATTTTGGTGCGGTTTCGCGAATCTTTTAATGTAGCTCTGGATTCAGAACACGTATCGCAAATCATTTGATTCAGTTCGGGATTCAGAGCAAAGATCGCGAATCATTTGATTCAGTTCTGGACTTTGGTGCGGGTTCGCGAATCATTAGATTCGGTTCGGGATCAGAGCGCGTATTGCGAATCATTTTATTTAGTTCGGGATTCAGAGCGCGTATTATGAATCATTTGATTCAATTCGGGATTCAGCGTATCGCGAATTTAGTTCGGGATTCAGAGCGAAGATCGCGAATCATTTGATTCAGTTCTGGACTTTGGTGCGGGTTCGCGAATCATTCGAATTTAGTTCGGGATTCAGATCGCGAATCATTTGATGTAGTTCGGGTCTCAGAGTTGAGCGCGTACCTATCGGAAATCATTTGATTCAGTTCGGGACATTGTTGCGGGTTCGCGAATCATTTGATTCAGTTCGGGATTCAGAGTGCATATCGAGAATCATTTGATTCAAATCGGGACTTCGATGAGGGTTCGCGAATCATTTGATTCATTTCGGGATTCAAAGCGCAGATCGCGAATCATTTCATTTAGTTCGAGATTCAGAGCGCGTATCGCGAATCATTTAATTCAGTTCGGGATTCAGAGCGCAGATCGTGAATCATTTGATTCAGTTCTGAAGAAAGTATGTGAAATTTAGCTAGCAGGTAACAAATTAAGTTATATTTTCCTATATTCTCTTTTAAGTAGTCCAATAAACCAAAGAAAACATCTATAAAACAGAAAGAAAAGTCACTTAATGAGATCGATAAACAAAAAAATCAGAACAAAATTTCTCTGTGTGGGTCAAATCTTTCTGTTTGTTCACAGATGGATGGGAGAAATGCAATTTCCAGTTTCTGGATCACAAAGTCTCAAGATCAAACTCCACAGAGAATCCCACCGGCGATCGAACCATGATCAGAAACTACTCGACCGATTCATACGACGGTGAGGAGCTGCTGCTGAGACGCAGAGGTCTGCTCTGTAACGGCTCTTCGTGGTCCGGAGGTTCAGTAGATCCGTCGCCAGACAGCAGGTCTCAGAACAGTTCTCCAGTGCACAGGAGGAGTCAGGAGAGGAGGCCCGGGAGAGCCAAGAGAGCTCTGAACCGCTCCTGCTCGGTCCCAGACTCCAACAACCCTCCGGCGCTCTGTACGCCGTCGCACGCGCCCATCAGCATGATGGTGGCCGACCTGTCCGAAATCACGGAGGAGGAGAGCGCCGCCGCCGGGTGGAGCGGGAGACTGCTACGACCGAAAGCCAAGGATTCAGACCTGGAGGAGGAGGAATCGGGCATCCCGTCTGATGAAGCGACAGGCTGCACACCTGAACCCGATGTGTGCGAGACGGATCAGATTGAAGTTGCAGATGCTCAAAGCCCGACAGCCTCAGAGGACGGAGAAATGCACGCAGACGCTGAACTGTGCAGCTTTAATCATGTAAACAGAACTGTCTTGTGCCTGAATGAGGAATCTAAGAATCAGGTGTGTTTGATGATGCAAAATAGAATACTTATAATTATGTACTTTACAACTTTTATATGTCACAATCTCAAAATTTGAATTTTATTCACATAATTGAGATTGATTTTTTACGATTTGAATTTTATTCTCACAATCCTGGGTTTATTACTCACATTTTGATTTTTTTTCTCGCAGTTTTTGAAGGGAAAATTTTGAATTGAGATACAAAACTCACAAAGAAAAGTTAGAATTGTGAGACACAAACTGTGTGCAAAAGACTCGTAATTGCGAGATGTAAAGTCAGAATTGTGAGCTATAAACTTGTGAGATAGCTATAAAATTGTGAGATAAAAAGTAAAACGTCACAATTACCTTTTTAAATTTTTTACTCCATAACTTAAACACAGAATTGCATGACGTAAACTCAGGAAACAGAGAAAAAATGTCAGAATTGTAGAATATAAAGTTGCACTTTATTTAATGGCGTCAGTAGATTTCTAGTGCTATGCATATCTATGCAAAGACGGCGAGATTCTTCTGCACTTCAGTAAAACTTACATACACCAAACTTTACAGTTCCTGTTCTATTCCTGTCTACATTCAGAAGGTTTTTACTGAGGGGTTTGTCCATATATCATTCCCTTGATTTATATAAAATTTTATTCCTAAAAGCATGGTGATAATGTGTTTGTTTTCTGTCCGTTGACAGTGTTTTCTGATTTATGGAGTGATAAAAAAGAAATCCAGAATGCCCTCTATAAAAAAAATAAAAAAAACTTTAACACTATTCTCTAAGAATTTTCTACCTGGTTTTATCCAATATTTAAGGAATTTATGCAAATGAGCAAATATTTAATTAGATAATGCCTTATTTGTGTATTTAAATATGACAAAACATTTGTCTTAATGCACTGTGATTCACTAAACTTATGAAGCACTGAGATATTTTTATTTAAAATGTACCATTTTTACCGGTGGTGTCTTGCTGTAAACCTGAAACTAATTGAAGCACTTTGAAAATGTAGTAAAAAGAAATATGCAAAATGAATAATTAATATTTCATATCGTTTTCTTTTTCTCAGTGGATCTCCTTGCGGGAGCTGCTCTCCTGCTCTGCTCAGCCGTTCTCGGTCAATGAGCTCTGGGCTTTGTGCTACACATGTCTCTCTACGCTGCAGACCTACATCGACCTCCCAGGTCAGTCATCAGGCAAAGAGCTTTGACTTTAAATATTTCATCTGTAGTAACTTTATATTAAATACTTATTTAATAGTTAATTATGTTAATGAAAACATTCACTTATGCATGCTTTATGCATTGCAACTTTTTGAAATACTGTATAATTTTTTCATGCATGCAGTGTTTTAGGTGATTTTAATTCTGGGACCTGATGGAATATTTGTAGTTTTAAAAAATCTTTTGTCACTCTGAAGGTATAAAGTAAACATCAAAAATGTTAAAACCTCATCAAAAATGTAACATCAATAAAAATACAGAAGTGATGACCAGTTAAAGCATCTAATATCTACTTTCTCTTGTGCGTTAAATCCTGTGAAAATAATACATATACAGTACAGTGAATTAATATATACGCTACCAGTCAAAAGTTTGGAATAATTATGATTTTTAAAGTTTTTGAAAGAAGTCTCTTCTCCTCACCAAGGCTGCATTTATTTAAATAAAAATAAATGTATATGAAAACTGTGAAATAATATTACAATTCATAATATATGTTTTCTATTTGAATATATTTTAAAATATAATTTATTTTTGTGACCAAATCTGAATTTTCAGCATCATTACTCCAGTCTTCAGTGTCACATGATCCTTTAGAAATCATTCTAATATGCTGATTTTTTCTTTTTTTAAGTGACAGAACATTCTTATAAATTTTAACCTAAAATCTTGAATGTTGAAGCACAACCAAACAGTTAGGGAGTGTTACCAACTATCTCCGTTTAACACAAACTAATACCAGTATTAATTTAGCAACTGATTGCTCCACGTTTACATGATCTCTGTGATCTGTGGCTCCTACTGTGTGTTATATTAGACTACCTGTGTCTGGACTCGGTGTATGTGGGCTGTGAAGGAGAAATGCTGTTTCTGAGACCTAAAAACTCAGGTACGAGAAATACAGAATCTCATTACCGTCTTAACAGTTGTCAATGGAGAAACAATTGTAAATACAAAAAACAAGAAACAATTTTATATGTAGAATAGCACTTTAGACCAATAGTCACATGCTAAGTAAATGTAAATACGTAAATGCAATTATAATTTTTGTTACTAGTCCATTAATTCTTTTCCTGTCCGTTTCAGTCTTCTGTGATGCATTTTTTCTGGCTCCTGAGTTTCAAGAACATGGAATTGTGACGGAAAAGGTTTGTCACCATCTAGAAGTGACACAGCATCGTCTGTTTAAATGAATGTGGTGTACAATGTGTTTTTGCTCATCTCTAGGCGTGTGTGTATGGGGTAGCAGCTGTCCTCTGGGCTACGGCCAAGTTTAATTTGTCTCCCAATCAAAAGCTGGCCATGCCGAGAAAACTCAAGAGACTCCTGCTTGAGATGGCCAAAAGAACTCCCATCGAAAGACCTTCTATTGAAATGGCGAAAAAGGTACTTGAGAATGATCGTTCATTTATTCATTTAAACATCTGAAGTCCTGTTTAGAGTCATATTTCACTCCAAACATATGATTATATAAGGGTGTTATATTTATTATAAAGAAGAAAGAATACATGCACTACTCTCTTGCAACATATGCATCCAGGCTGGTTACCTATGCTAAAGTGCTTTATGTCGGCTGTTATATTTCAGTCTTGCCGTGACTACCTGTCCCGCCAGGGAACGAATGCAGAGAGCGTGTGGACGCAGATCATCAGCCGAGTTCACCAGGTGAAGCGTGACACTTCATTCATCCGGAGGATCTGTGCAGACACAGATCTCACACAGGGCAGAGTTTCATCAGTCATGTGATCTTGTCTTTTGGGTTTTATATAGTCCCTGTGCGTTTCACCCGCCTCCAACTGTCTGTGTCACTGAAACATGGTCTCTGCCTGAATCTGTCCCTCCTTCTGCTGCATTAAACATGCCAGTCCAGTGATATCAGCAGCAAACAGACGCCCCTGTAGGCGCCGACCCATCCAAAGTCGTTTCTGTCCTATTTGCACATCTGTTACACATTGTTTTGACTCCAGTGTCCAAATAGTCATGAATTGATTTTGTCATGAGAGTTCCCACAGGAATGTCATTACTCAGAGGTTAATCTTTCATAGCTCTGGAGACTTGGTTGTGTTTAAAGCAAGACCACCCTGGTTAATAGGGTAAAATATATAAACTAATATTTATCACCATAATTCCCTAGTTGATTAATGCTTTAAGATGCAAAGTTTTTTGTTCTATTACAAGTTTTCTGAAATGTTATGTTTAAATACACAAACAAGGCACTAAATAATTAAACAGTCACTCATGTGCATACATTTCCAGAACAGAAATCTGACATTCAGGTCCCAAATTCTTGTTTGATTTTTGTTGACATGTTGTTAATGGTTTTTACAGAGGGGATTTTGCATATCTATTTTTTTATCACTCTATAAATCAGAAAATACTGTCAAGGGCCAGAAAAATACATTTTTACCATGTTTGTTTGTATAAAATGGTGTAGAAAATCAGATGAATGTTATATAAACAAACCCCTCAGTAAAAACATTTAGAATATAGATAGGAATAAAACTGTAAAATTTGGTGTAAGTAAGTTTAACTGAAGTAGATAAACTCTTGAAACATATGTATTGTAACTGAAATACAGAAATGAATATACATAGACGTAAAGTACAATAATAAATCAGCCAAGTGGTATATGAACAAACCCCTGTATAAAAACCTTCAGAATATAGATAGGAATAAAACTGTTAAATCTGGTGTATGTAAGTGTAAATGGAGTGGGAAAAAAAAATTGTGTTTCAGAAAATGTATTTGAAATCTACAGATGCAAATAGATAAAGTTCAATAATAAAATCAAGTGAATGTTATATGAAGAAACCCTTCAGTGAAAACCTTCAGAATATAGATAGGAATAAAACTGTAAAGTTTGATTTATGCAAGTCCTGCTGAAGTGGAGAAAAATCTCTTTAAATATATGTATTTCAATTGAAATATACAGACGTCAATAGGAAAAGTGCAATAATTAATCAGTTAAACAAGATATTAAAAAACCCTTCAGTAATAACCTTCAGAATATAGATGGGAATAAAACTGTAAAGTTTAGTTTATGTAAGTCCTGCTGAACTGGAGAAAAATCTCTTTAAACATATGTATTGTAATTAAAATATATACAGACGTAAATAGGAAAAGTGCAATGATAAATCTGTTAAACAATATATGAAAAATCCCTTCTATAAAATCCTTCAGAGTTTAGATAAGAATAAAATTGCAAAGTTTGGTATGTATAAGTTTAACTGAAGTGGAGAGAGAAACTCACAAAATGTATTGTAATTGAAACCGACAGACGGAAATAGATACAGTAATAAAAATCAGTGAAAATGTTATATGAACAAACTCCTCTATGAAAACCTTCAGAATATAGATAGGAATTAAACTGTAAGTTTTGGTGTATGGAAGTGTTACTGAGGTGGAGAAAAAACTTAATTTTGAGAAAATGTCCTTTAAAGTTATGTATTGTAATTGAAATCTACAGATGCAAATAGACCTCTCTGTAAAAACATTTAAAATATAAATATGAATAAAACTTTAAAGTCTGGTTTATGTAAGTCCTGCTGAAGTGGAGAAAAATATCTTTAAACGTACGTATTTAAAATCTACAGACGTAAATAAGAAAAGTGCAATAATTAATCAGTTAAACAATATATGAAAAACCCTTCTATAAAATCCTTCAGAATTTAGATAAGAATAAAACTGCTAAGTTTGGTTTATGCAAGTTTTACTGAAGTGGAGAAACAAACTCACAAAATATATATTGTAACTAAAATCTACAGACAGAAATTAAGTTGGTGTAAATGTTATATGAACAAACCCCTCTATAAAAACTTTCAGAATACAGATGCCTCAGATGTTTCTCCTAAAATTCTTTAAATAAATTAAAAACAAATGACCAACAAATCCTCTCATCAGTGTAGCAGCTGAGAGTCCAAGCACTCTTCTGTAACTCTTTCCTGTCTTAATCTATGAACTTCGATCAACAAGTTTCTCATAACAAGTACGGTTTTCATTGAAGGCATTCGATGGGAATAGAGATACAGAGGACTGGTCTTCTCCTGAGTGTGCTGAAAACCCATCTGACCCACACTTGGGAGAAGTTAAGACAGGTGCGAGTCATTCTGTCAATTTGCATTTTTAACATTTCAGATTAAATAGATTAAACTGTCACAAAACCTGTCATGAATATTTTCAGGTCATATTTCACCCTAAGATCAAAGCTGGAAGAAATAAATTATTTTGTCCATAAAGAAAACACATTTTTAAAATAATTTTCAGCAGTTAAGCACATTTTACCCACCTTTATATATAAATTTCTTATTTTTATTTTATTGTATTTTTTCATATTTTTTCACATTTTATTCTTATTTTATTTGATTATTTTCATAATTTTCTATTTTTTGCTTTTTTGTAACTTGGTCATGTTTAAAAAAAAAAAAAAAAAAACACTCCCAGCTCAGCCTATAATTCTATGATTTTTGTCAAATTCACAGTGTTTTTCATGAATTAAGTCCAAAGGAGCATACTTTAAGAGAAATAAACCTTAATAAACTAAATAATTATAGTGTTTATGTAAGAGTAGGCCACATATTTTCACATCAGTTTTTTACCTTCGTTTGAATTGTCTTAATCACTTTTTTGTTGTTGGAAGATGTATATAGCGTGTGTTTGTTTTTCTATGTATATATGTACATTTATATGTTTATATATATACTCAAAAGTAAAACATCTGGCCACATTAGCGTAATGAGATTTTTAAGGGGAAATGTGCTTTTGCTACTGAAATACTGTCTTTTTTTTTTTTACTGTCGTTATGTAAAATATAATTTTTTGTTTAAGGGTGAAATGTGATCTGCACGTCTTTCATGAGATTCACCCTGTTGTGTAATAATGTATGTCGCCTATATATTAATGTGCATACTTCACGTGTTTGGTATTAATCTGCCGGTGTGTGTGTTTGTGTTGTCTTTCTCTCAGGTTTTGTCCCGTTGGCCAGCGAGGGCCGGTTGGAGCCTGTAGCTGGCCCAGTTCCTCATAATTACCCAGAATCCTCCACCAGCATCAGACTGCCCGAGGCCTTCACCTCTTCTGCCACACACTTCAGCCCCATAATACTGACGCAGGACGCGCTCGTTCATCGCCCGCAGTCTGAGCTGTAGGTCTGCAAAGAACAACTCGCTGATTATAGGGAATCCCAGAATGCATCATGTTGCATGCATTTAAGTCATCAGTGTTTCAGCGATGATTGAATATTAAACTTGTCTTCATAACATGCTTAATGTTGTTAGTTTTTATGAATCTATGCATTGCAAACCAGGAGTTATCAAATTATCCAAACCCTTAAGATTTAGTGTGTTGTCAACGGAGATTGTATTTTATAAAGTAATTTAGTAATAAATAAATAAATAAATAAATATATATATATATATATATATATATACACACACACACACACACAACATTAGTAGTTATTCACATACTTGTTTTTATTAATATTTTGAATTAATTTGTATTTCTTTATTTTTAGTTTTTCTTTTAATTCTGTTTTCAGTCATTTCCTTTTATGGTTTTGTCATGTTTGTGTTTTTAACATTACTACTTAAGATACTTTTTTATTTCAGTTTTAATGTTTATTTTAATTCCAGTTGATAATTGTAGGGCTTTAAATCTAAAATAAATGAAAATAAGAAATGAAGTACGTTTCTTTATTTTATTTTGCATTTTATTTTGCATTTTATTTTATTTATTTTATTTTCAATTGAAATTTTAAAACTTTTAGTTTAAGTTAATGATAATAACCTTGATCTGGATCCCTAATGTTTTTATTTTAATTATTTTTAAGGATTATCAGTGAACACTAACTAAAACTAAATTTTTATTTTTTATTTTTTGACGTCTTTTTATTTTACATTTTATTATTTTTATTTCTTTACTTTGAGTTTTCATTTTAATTCTAGTTACATTTTTAGTAATTTTCTTTTATGGTTTTGTAATGTGTGTGTGTGTGTGTGTGTGTGTTTTATTACTATTTAAGTTACTTTTTTATTTCAGTTTAAATGTTTGTTTATTTTAATTGCAGTTGATAATTGTAGTGCTTCAATCTAAACAAAATGAAAGTAAGAAATGTTGTCTTGGCAGCATGAAGTACATTTTTTCATTTTATTTTATTTTATTTATTTCATTTCATTTCATTTTATTTTTCTTTTTTTTTTCAATCATTTTCAATTTCAATTTTAACACTTTTAGTTTACATTAAAAAACAATAACCTTGATCTGGAGCCCTAATGTTTTGTTGTTTCATTTTATTTTAGTTTATTTTTAAGGATTGTCAATGAACACTCAATTGATACTCCTTAGATTGTATTATTTTAAATTATTGTTTTATTGTTTTATTGTTTTATTTATTTATTTATTTATTTTATAACTTTTTACAGATCTTACATTTTTTTAAATTGTATGTTATTTTTATTTTATTTGTATTGTATTATTTTTCAGTTTTTATTGTATTATTTTTCCATTTTATGTTGCACTTTATTTTTATTCACTTTTTTTACATTTTGTAATTTTCAAGTATTGTTCAGATGTATTTGATTACCTTTTACAAACATTGCATTATTTTTTCTGTTTTATTATTTTATTTGATTATTTTTGTGTTTTTATCTTACTTTTTTGTAAGATAAACATTTTTACATTTTTGTTGTAAATTTTATTTTTTTATTTTATTTTATTTTATTTTATTTTTATTTCCAGTTAGTAATTTAGTTTTTCAGCTTAAACTAGAAATTGAGCTGTGGCAACTAACTAAAATAAGTTTTTCATCTAATATTTATATTTTATTTTAGCTTTATTTCAATTAACAAAGCTGTTTTAATAGTTTTAGTTAATGATAACCCTGATCTGGAGCCCTAACGTTGACTTTAAACCTGAACTCAGGTTTAAGTTCTAATGTTTTTATTTTATTAATGATTATTTTCCAGGATTGTCAGTGGACGCTCTGTTGAGGACATCACAGAAACTGTTTTGCGAGAGCCAGATGAACAGGAAGAGAGCGCCGCTGAGGATGATGGGACGGGTGGTGTTTTCTCCACCGGTTATTCATCATCCTCCAGTTGTAAGACT
The DNA here is from genome assembly GCA_019740295.1 of Labeo calbasu. Taxonomy (NCBI): domain Eukaryota; kingdom Metazoa; phylum Chordata; class Actinopteri; order Cypriniformes; family Cyprinidae; genus Labeo; species Labeo calbasu. Next base: position 14,575 of record JAHKKF010534638.1, read on the forward strand.
CTTGTGAATTCACCGCCTCCAGCGACTCCCCGAATAATCAATCAAGAAACTGCCGACCAGCCAAACTTCCCCGCCCTGTCTTGTGCTAATGGGATTTGTAACAACTTCCTGCTACAGCAAGACCCACAGACAGGACGTCTGACCCTACTTCCTGTTCAGATCGCCGTGCTTCAGCCAATCACGGGCGTGGATCACTTCAGCACGGAATCACTAATCACAAAACCACAGAAACCTTCAGATGACGGCGTGAGGAATGAAAGCGTGTGTGAGAGCCACAGAGACTCAGCAGCGTCTCCTGAAAGTCCAAAAACAAATATTACAATTCAGTCCAATGCTGCTCCTCACTGTATGAATCCCAGCCCGTCACGCTCACGTCAGAGATCCTCATGTCTGCAGCGCGTCATTGAGCTCCTCAGAGAAGAGATTGCTTTGGATGACAACCTGGAGAACGGAGTCCAAGATCTGGCTATGGGTAAAAAATCAAATAAAATCTACAGTGTAAAACCCAACAAGTTACGGTAACTGAAACCGTTCGAGGAAACAAATTACCTTAAACCATTTAAGTTTTAAAACCAATAAATATGAGCACTATAAACTCATATACATTGAGTTAGTTTCATATTTTATGTCACAAATACGTTTTGAGTTACCGTAACTTTTGGGTTTTACTAATTCTATCTAATTGCAATTCATTCTAACATTTGTGTTATTTATTTAAAACTTATATATTTGTATTTTGTTATTATTATTATTTTTTACTTTTTTAATTTTATTTGTTTATTTAATTTAATTTTATTTATTTTATTTTTTTACCAATTTTACAATTAATTATTTTTTATTTTAACATTTTATTATTTTTACACATTTTATTTTACAGTTTTTGTTTTATTTTAATATATTTCAATTTTTACATGTATTTATTTTTACATTTTATAATTTTTTTATTTACATTTTTACACATTTTTTCTGTTATTTGTATTTAATTGAATTTAATTTTAATATTTGTTTACAGTTTACATTTTATTTAAGTGTTATTTTATTATTTTTGTTCTGCAAATGTTACATTTTATTTATTTTTTTTTATATTTTATTATTTAATCAAATTACATTTTTATTTTATGTCTTTTACATATTTTACATGTTGTTCTTGTTTAGTTAAAATTTTTTACATTATAAAATTTTAACTTATTTTAATTGACTAATTGAGTTGTTTTTAATATTTATTTTTTGTTTTATAAATGTTACATTTTAATTTTATTTTATTTTTTTTAAACATTTTACATTTTATTCTTTTCATTTTTTTTATTTTTTTTTTTACATTATAAAATGTTACCTTTTTTTAATTGCCTAATTGACTTGTTTTTAATATTTATTTTTTGTTTTAGAAATCTTACATTTTATTTTTATTTTGTTTTTTTAACATATTTTACATAACATAAGTTTTATTCTTGTTTCATTTAATT
>JAHKKF010534640.1:0-19336 GCA_019740295.1 Labeo calbasu
TCATTTTCTGTTTTTAAATGTCTTAAACTTATTTTAAATCAATTTTTAAATCATTTTTAAATCATTATATCAATCAGTTTTTACATTTTACATTTTTGGTTTTATTCTTATGATCATTGTTTTTATGATTGTTCTACTTCCTTTTTTGTGATTGTTTTTATTATTGTTTTTATGATTATTCTACTTCCTTTTATGTAAAGCACTTTGAATTACCTCTGTGTATGAAATGTGCTATATAAATAAACTTGCCTTGCCTTGCCTAGAATATTGCGGACAACTGGATGAAGTTTAAGTGCAAGTGGCACAGCAACTACGGTCTTTCAGCAGCAACTAAAAAAGTGCAAGCGTACACTTCCCTCAACCTCACTGGTCCTGACTCCCTAGATAAATATGACACTTTCACTTTCGAGGAGGGGGAAGATCCGGAGAATTCAGAGATACTGGTAAAGAAGTTTAAGGATATTTGCCTGCCTGTAAAGAATGTAATTATGGACAGACATGCATTTAATACAACGAATCAGAAGCAGCATGAAACAATCCAGTCATACGTTGCCACATTAAAAACACTAGCCAGAAAATGCGAGTTTGGCACGCTACATGACAAACATATAAGAGATCGATTAGTATGTGGCATTCACAATGACAATATCCGCACACAGCCACTAAAAGAAAAAAAATACAACTCTAAGCTATTGAAATATGCATGCCTCATGAGCAGTCTGAAAAAGGAAACAAATAAATAAAAAAGAAGCTGGTACCAAAGAACTAAAGAAGCAAAGTGAAGTTTGTGCTGTGCAGTATCCTCCATGCTCAAACTGTGGTGGCCAGCATTCATCTGACCACAGCAGCTGTCCAACCTTCAACAAGCGCTGCAACACGTGTGGAAAATGGAGCCACTTCTCTAAATAGTGCAGATCGAGCAAAACATGCACCTACGACAGACCAGGACAAGGTCCACCTCAGTCAAGCAGAGCACCCCACACCATACGCAGGGGAGGAAAGACACATAAAATAAGTGAACTTGATGCACAGGTTGCATATGAACCAGCAGACCTGTTTTACTGTGAAAGTGTAGAGGTGCCAGCGGATAGAGGAGAGGTATTCACCATTCACCATTTCCAACACAGGGAAGCAACTTAAGTTGAAGATTGACACTGGAGCCCGGTGCAATGTACTCTCCAGAGGCGTTCTCCAGCACGTCGACCCAGGCGCTCATGTTGACCACAGCCATGTAGTCAACCTTGTGGATTAGGGCGGTCAGATCATAAGGACTTTAGGTGTTACAATTGTAAACTTGCGGGACACTACAGTTCCATGTTGTTGACAGTGATGTAAAACCTCTATTGGGCCTCAGAGACAGTGTCAAACTACGCTTCGTGCAACTTGGCCCGAATGTGCACGCTCTCCAGCAGGGGGCTCCTGAGCTCACAGAGTATAAAGATCTCTTTGACTGTAGCACTATAGGCAAACTTCTGCACACCTTCAGAGGATGATGCTTAAGCTGCAGCGCTATAACCTCAATGTCATTTACAAGACAGGCAAACTATACCTAGCGGACGTGCTCTCACATGCACAACTGCCCTCCACTGACTGGGTCGACACTAGTGAGGACTATGATATAATGACAGTGGAAGCCCTCTCCTCAAGCAAAATTGAAGAACTGAGACAGGAAACACAGGCAGACCATCTATGCAGGCGCTTATCTGAGATTGTTGCCGTGGGCTGGCCTGATTTATCAAAGAAGCTGCCACATGACCTTAGGCAGTTCTATGTGGATGAACTTACAGTTGATAATGGCCTACTGCTCTGTGGTCAGCGTTTCGTCATTCCCCATTCACTGCAATACTATTACATCAGACAGCTGCATCAAGGTCACCCGGGCCTAGAAGCAACAAAGTGCAAGGCCAGAAAAAACATGTTTTGGCCGAGCATATACCAGGACATTGAACATGAAATCTCCAGGAGCGTTCCTTGTAATGCCCTCAAACCACACCAAACAAAGGAGCCCCTTCAGTTGCATGATATACCAGACTTGCCATGGGCCCTTACAGCAGCAGATGTTTTTGAGTGAGGGGGGGGAGAACACCTGGTGCTCTTCGACTCATACTCCGGCTGGTTTAAAATTGACCAGCTCCCAAACATGACTAGTGCGACCATCATTACCAGGCTAAAGCGCCACTTTGATACCCATGGAGCTCCTCAGCAGCTAATGACTGATAACACAACATATTTCACAAGCAGGGAATTCCAAGAATTTGCCCGCACATGGGACTTCTGCCATGTCACCAGAAGCCCCCACTACCCTCAATCAAATGGGCTAGCTGAGAGGGCTGTACGCTCAGCCAAACACCTGCTAGAAAAATGTGCACGTGATGGAACAGATGTTTATGCGGCACTGCTCATTCTAAGCAACATACCAAGAGATGGGCTGTCCTCACTAATCAATTAATCAGTTAATTGATGACTAATCAATTAATCAGTTAATCAAAGAGGCAAAAGACAGTCCAAACAGTAAATGAGTGTGACAGCAACAACATATATATATATATGTACACAATAATTAGCTTGTATGTTATCAACAGGTGCATTGATTTCAACAAATGTAAAATCGCTCCCATTATTATGTATTTTACAGGAAAATCCATGAATGCTATGTATTTTCTGTCATGTAACAGAATAACATGCTTTATAAAAACAAAAATAATCAGATTTACAGTATCTCACAATTGGGGAATATCCATCCCTTACTGTTGAACATTATTTTAAGCATGGGTACTGGAATATTTTTAACATTCTCTATTGGAATTGTCACGGATACACCAGGCTCCCTCTGTCCAACTACATCACTGCCCATGATTCACTCGCATTCATCTGAATACTGATCCATGAAAGACGAAGACAGAGGGACTTTGCATTAACTTATTAATAACAGTTAGTCATATGGCTAGTCAGCCTCTGCCTGAGATTAGCTCTCCCTATAAAACATAATTAATAGTATCTACTGATTATGTTTCCTGTACTGTTTCGGACCTTCTCAACTTGAGTGGTGGGGAACGTTGACTCTGGGCAACTCCATCACCGGTCCTGCCTCGAGACCATCCAATGTACCTTGAAACTTCCCATCCACTCAGCTGAAAAGCCTCTTGGCAAGGAAATCAACACTCATCAAACCTCACCTATAAACTTGAAAATTGTCTGTACTCATAAAGAGCTAGGTTAATTTTTGGTTCGGGTGGGGTCTACCACTGAAAACACCCTCGAACATTGCTGTTGGCAATAATATTCTACATGAATATCCTGGTCCACAGGGGAGATCCTAGCTGGGGGTGAGTGACATTTCACACATTGCCTTCTACTACACCAGCATCACCGTTTGCAGACCACAGTGCATGTCACTCCATTCTCCATCAACGCTACCACCATCATAAGTCCCACCTTCAGCAATTAGGTTGACATACCAGCAGAATTACTACCTGGATATCTTCAGCCCAAAGAAGGCTTCACATCTTCCACTTCATTGACCATGCTGCCACTGATATTCTGCTAGGTGCAGCCTTGCCCAAGGGACAGAAGACCATGGAATAATATGTGGAAGAGGCCCTAAAACATGGTTACATCCATCATTCCACCTCCCCTGTTCCTTTGAGCTTCTTCTTTGTGGCAAAAATAAGGAGGATTGAGGCCTTGCATAGATTACCATGCTCTAAATGCCATCACAGTAAAGTTCAGATATCCCCTTCCCCTGGTTCCTTAGAGCAACTAAGAGGGGCTTAAGTCTTCTCAAAATGGGACCTACAAAGTGTGTACAGGTAAAATAACTATTTGCTTGCAGTGGCAGGCATACAAACCTTGGTAATTCTCTACTGAGAACCTTTTTTTATTCTGAAAAAAAAAAAAAAAAAAACAAGCAATGATGATGTTGTGCTTAACTGTAGAACAGGAATATCAACTGCACACACTGCTCACTCAGTTCTTACCTGTTCATCAGTCTCACAGGATGCAGCATTATAAGAGGATATTAGTCACACTCTTGCACTAGTCCTGGCAGCAACAGTGACTCACAACACAGCTTGAATCGGATGATGATTCCAAGTGATTTTTCTAGACCATCCATATCCATGTTACCAAGTGAGACATTTATGTAACCAAACTGTTACATGTTCTCTGTCTTGTCTAGGACTTTTATGTCATTTTTTGTTTCCCATGGATTTTGCCTTTCCTGTTATGACCAAGGAGCCTGCTCTTGAACTCTCTGCCTCTCAAGTAATGACCAAAAAGGTTGTCCCTGAACTCTCTGTTTGTCTTGTTACAAACACTGAGGCTGGCACACTGTGGTGGTCTACAGCTCTGCCTGCAATGACATGGTGGTCTCCAACCCCACCTTCACTGCCATGGAGGTCACCAGCTCTGCCTGCCCTGTCTTGGTGGTCTTCTGCTCTGCCTAATTTGCCTTAGCCACCTGATCTGCCATCTCCACCCTGGTATCCTGGTGTGCCGGCCAAGCCCTGGTCTCCAGCTCCACCCAGGCCACCTTATCCACTGGCTCCACCCTGGCTGCCTGACCCATTACACAAACCTCCTTCCCAATATTAATTGGTTCTTTGAGCCAGATCAGGTCATTAGATGGCAATCCCAGTGCCCAATATCTCTTAGTCAGACCATGTTTCGTCTCACTGTCCAGGCAGAGCAATTCAAAGGCCTGGTCACTTAGATGATTATGTGGTTAAGCTGGGAAACCATCAAGGCAGATTTTTTAAGAAATTTAAAGACAAGGAAATGGCGACCACCATTCAAGCACTATCCTCTTGAAACAACTGGTTAACCAGGTGAAACCATGAAATCCATGCTTACAGATTATGAAAATTACTAAGCAATAAAGTGAGACTGCTGGTGCCAGAAGGAGCTCCACACAGAATCATCAGGACATCAGACCAAATCCTGCAATCAGTGGTGAAGGGATAGCTAAGATTGAGTGTTAACCCCTAAAGATGTTAACTCAGACCTTTCTGCCTGGCCACAGCCTGTTAAATTTCAACCCCCATTTGTCAAGGAGATCCTGAGTACTGAGGAAAACCCAAATCAAAGACATTCGTTTCCAATAGCCACCTCCTGTAAGCAGAGAGACTACCACGTGTAAAAAAATGTGAAGAGGACGTAGAAGATCTCGATGAAGATGTTTATTGCAGCATAGCAGTGGCAAAGTACATTCAACGGAGTCGGGAATGAACCCAGAACATCCTAAGCTTAAACCTTTTATTATAATAAATAATATATAACTGTTGACTTTCTTTTTTTTTTTTCTCTAGAATAATTAAGCCATTTTGGGAAATAAGCATGATTAAACATATATTGTGGAGTGGAATCTGGGTCAAGCCAGACTATAGGTTCTTACACCTGTCAACTCACTAGCATGCTGCAACCCCTTGTCAGACATGAGTAGAACCCAATTATACAAAGGAGCAGAGCCCTAAAATAAACTATCGCCTTTTTCTTTTTTAAAATTGTTACTCTACAGGTATCTTGAAACTTTCTCTATGAAACTAAAGCTTTTTTGCAGTTAACCAAAAATGTGAATTACTGTAATTTGTCATTAATGTCATAATACTTAAAATAACAGCCAAGTAGTTAATTCAGAGATAATTTTACAGAGTTTTTACTGCAGTTCAAAATAAAAGAAAGCAACATGAATAAATCACAGTTATTTTCCATAAAATTACGGGGTTTTTTTTGTTTTTTTTTTCCACAGTGTGGATGTATGGAATTTGATCCGACTGACAAGGCAAGAGCCACAGTTCAAAGTGAAGCGACTCCAGTACAAAGGAAGGAAACCACTGTGTAGAACACAGGAAGGTATAGAACCACAAACCAAATCTAGAGTAGTTCATGCCAAAGCACCTACCCAGCTTACAATTTTTTGTGCAATGAATGTTCCGAGAACATTATGCTATGTTCTGGTAATGTTTTCAGTTGCAAGTTTTATTTTAGTTCCCAGAATATTCTCATAGAAAGTAGGATAACATTCTCTAAAAACATTCTACAAATGTTTATTGATAACACAGAACATTATCCTCTAACATTCTAATAAATATTTACTTGGGAAGCTTCACATTAGATATTGGATGTGGACTCTAATGTTGATCAGATGTCAAATTTTGATTGAAAGTAAAAACTCAGCCTTTGTTGGATGAAGCTTCAACTTCATTAAATAACTCCAAACACAGCATTGCCAGCTTCACTTATTGTAAAACAGATTGACTATTTCTGTCATACATTTACAGTCGGTCTTACTGAGATTAACAGATAAGCTTACTGATAAACTTTTGTTTTAGTTGGCTAATTTGACTTGTCTTTCAGATGTTTTTCTCTAGTTGTTATAACTGTGTTTGTTATAGTAAAAACAGCAAGGGAACGTGTCATCAAGTTGGCAACATGATCAACAGTTCAGATATCATCATGTAGTTATCTGTTTTCATTCAATCTAATCTATGTTGTTAGTTTCTTATTATGCTTCTACAGATTGAAATTCAGCAGAATTTTAATCTGATAATTTCAAGGATTAAAAAAAACATTCAATTGTTTTTCACTCAAACATCAAGAATCAGTGTATGAATCTCAACAATTGTGACATGCTTCATGCTGAGGTGTATTCTGGGTGCATCACACAAAACTCATCCAGGGCTCCCAGAATGCATTGCAGCATGAAGCATGTCCAATAAAATAAAATAAAACTTGCCGCTGAAAACATTCCCAGAAAGTAAGCCTTGTCGCCAGCATGAACTTTTTTTGCCAGGTATGTTTACACAAACAGGCAATTTGTTGCAGTGACAGAAACTCCACAGTGCAACAAAATGACAGTGAAAAGACAAGACAAGACACAGATAATAAAATATATATACACAAGACAGGCAATGTGCAAAATAGCAAAGACACAATATACAAAATAAACTATTTACTATGCACAGGTATGTTAGGTGCAAATGAGATATAAGTATCTTTGAATAACTGAAAAAATGGATGTCACCAGTGCTGATTGCACAGGCTGTATGAGAATTTTCCCAGCCTCTATAGCTGCTGCCTGTCTGTCAGGAAGCTGGTGATTCACTGACAGACGGAGGTGGGCACGGAGAGTTAGTTTGGGCAGGAGTAGGTTTGGGATGATAGTGTTAAAGGCTGAACTGAAGTCCACGAACAGGATCCTCAAATAAATTCCTGATTCATCCAGATTCTGCAGGATGAAGTGCAGACCCATGTTTACTACATCATCCACGGACCTGTTTGCTTGGTAGGCAAACTGCAGGGGGTCCAGTAAGGCTCCAGTGATGTCCTTCAGATAAGCCAAATCCAGTTTTTCGAACGGCTTCATGACAACAGACGTTGGTGCCACAGGTCTGTACTCATTCTGTCCTGTCCTGTAATCCTGTTATCTTGGGTTTCTTTGGGACGGGGATGATGGTGGAGCATTTGAAGCAAGCAGGGACTTCACACAACTTCAGAGATCTATTGAAGATCTGTGAAAAGATGGGGGCCAGTTGGTCAGCACAGGTTTTCAGACAGGCTAGTGTCACACCATCAGGTCCTGGTGCCTTTCTTCTTTTGTTCTTTCTGAAGACCTGGCGTACAGCATGTTCACTGATCTGAAGTGCAGGAGGCGGGAGTTGTTGGAAGTGTTTGCAACCAGCTATAGTACGGTTACTGGGTTGTTGTCTTTTTTGATGTAGTTCCTCTACTGTGCTCCAGGGGGCATTGCAGCATATGTTCAGTTAGGGGATAAATGGATATAGGCAGTATAGTAAGAGATACCTGTTTGGTTAAGGGAGAGCATGGCTTTCCCTTAACGTAATTTTACTGCAAATGGAGTTCGGGTTGAAAAACTACGGTTTTCTGCTCAGTCATAAGAACTCTTTTTGCATTTGTCTCTCTCTCCGTTTTTCATCTTAATTATGAATTACTCATCAATGGACTAAGGAACAGCTTCATCGAAACTGTCGCGGTATAAATCAACATCAAAGAATTGCAACGTACGCTATGTTTTGAGGAAACTTGGAGCATCGGTTGTTTGCGATTCTTTTTGTTATGAGACTACTGGACTATTTTTCACCTTCTATCATCATCGAGTGTTTCAGTATTCAGAGTCAGCATTAACGGCATTAAATCAATTAATGTTAAAAAAAAATGTATTTCAATAAACCACCATTACTGTGATCAGTGATTGCTTTAGTTGGGTTCTTGATTCTTGCCTTTTGATATGTCAGTTCTTTTTCTGTGCTGTAATAGTATTTAAATGCTAAAGAAATGTTTTAAAATTAATTTGAAGTAGATTACTTTTTGTGATGGGTGTCAAGTGGTAAAAAAATTGAGAAACATTCTAAATAATAATGGTCTTTCAATACTGATGACTCTGTATCATGAATGAAAAAAAACTGGCAAATCACAGAAAGATTTAGACATCAAACCTCAACAATGGTGACAATCATCAGACTAATTCAGATCAACAGATGTTGATACCCAGCATGCATTTCTGCATAAACTTTTCTTTTGCAGATTGTCACCATTGTTGAGTTTCATATGCTGATTCTTGATGTCTAATGATTTAGCGCTTGAAGGCTTTTTTTTTTTTGTATTTTCCGTTAATTCATAAAAGTATGATGTTGTACAGCTGGTTTAATCTCACATTGCAATTCCACACACTGCCAGCAATTATTATTTAACCTTAGCACTATCTGACCTCAGTGGACTTCAGATTTCATTGTCTCAAACAATGTGTTTTCACACAATGTTATAAAAAAAAACAAAGAAAATCTAATATTAAAATACAAAGAGTCAAGAGCCCAACTAAAGTGATCACTGATCACAACAATGGTGGTTTGTTGAAATTTCAAAACTTTTTTAACATTAATAGCAGGAGCAAAATCAACTACTTTTAACATTTATTTAGTGGTTGTTTGGGGGTAGCACTATTAAAATGTGTTCTGGCTCAGTTCAGGGCTGGTTAAAATGTTACTATTTGGCTGAGATTTGGGCCAGTTATGGCTCATGTGTGGCTCATGTCTGTAGTCCAGATCTGGGCCACTCAAGGGCCGTAATTCTTTGCTGCATTTGGGCCGAGTGTAACTGCATGCTTGGCCCAGAGCTGGGCCAGATGTCAGTTGCTATGTGGGAAGTTGCTAACATAGAGAGAAGGGTGAGTGGTCAAGTCTCTTTTGATGTGTTTGATGTGCAGTGTAAAAAATTAGAAGAAAAGATTACTTTTCATGTCCAATGTAAATGTGAAAGAGTCAAGCAACAGATGGAGCTGATGATTAAGGACTTGGGTCAATTGATTGTTGATTGTTTAAAGAGAAGAGACCAGCAGTTAGAACAAAGATTTCAGTTACTGAGCCCAAATTCATCAACCCCAAGAGTTCCTAAAACAAGTGCTCCAGTAAACATTTCCCAGTCTCCAATTCACAATACAACTAGTTGTGCTTCCATTCAAAATGGTCTTCCTACAGTTCAGTATAACCCACCAGTAAAGATGTAATTCCCCAGTTTTGCTAATGCTGTTGAGGATGAAGAGGTAGTTGCGGCTCTCACTGCTGTGCTAAGAGGCACTGCTAAGGATTGGTGGATGGCAGAAAGGAAAAATGTAACGAGTTGGAAACAGTTAAAAGAGAAGTTTTTGATTTCATTAAGTGAGGATTATCAGGATGTGGCTGCAAGAAAGCTTGCTGAAAGAAAACAAGGTCCAAAGGAATGCTTGAGGGACTTTACCATGGCCTGTGTTTGAGGTGGAAAAAGGATACGGGCAAGAAGGAATTGGTTCAAGCAATTTTAAGAAACTGCAATTCACATCTAGCTAGTCTGCTTCGTAGGACTGTCAAAGATGTGGGAGAATTGGTGAAGCTTGGAACCCAAATTGAGAAGAATTTCGATGAGTCAAAAAGGTACTGGAATCAAGGTAACAGTGAAGAGCAGAAGAAGAAATCTCTTGTTGCTCCAGAGTTCCAACGCAAATCTTCACAGGGTACCAGTCGAGTCATGCTGTTGGATCAGAGTTCAGACCCCCATGATTTTAAAAACATCACCATTCCTTTAATACTTCGGAACTGTTATATCATGGCCATAGTGGATACAGGCAGTACTTTTTCTCTAATCCAAAAGTCTTTGTGGAAGCAGCTAAGTGGCCACAAACAATATCAGTCTAGTGGAGGGCAGATGTTCCTGTTTGCAAATGGACAGAGACAAAGTTTAATGGGTAAGATCAATTGGGATTGTGAAGTCCAAAGACAGAAAATGAATGTAACTTTCTATATTATGCAAGAATATCCTGGGAATTGATTTATTTATAAGTCCAAGACGGTTTTGGATTTTAACAACGCATAGTGCTAGCTATCTACCCCACCAGACCCAAAGATTTTTCCTTTTATGCACTGTGATGGGCACACTTACACTTATTTTTATTTGGCCATGCCCACTGTCAGTCCAGAAGGTCATCAGCAGATTCTACAAACCACCCAAATGGTAGAATCAGACCCTTTCATTCAAAAGAACTTGGAAAGTTTAATGTTAAGTTGGCCCACAGTGTGCGCTCAACAGCTTGACAGAACGAACTGTGTCAAACATCGTATCACTACCACAGATGAGATCCCCATAAGAAAAAGGGCGTACAAGGTATCACCAGAGAAACGACAGTTCATTGAGTCTCAAGTTCAAAAGCTTTTGGAGAAACAGATTATCCAACCTTGTATCTCACTATGGGCAGTATCTGTGGCTGTTGTATTGAAGAAGGACAAATTTTAAAACTTCATCCAAAGCTCACTTTCAATTCTTGGTCATATTGTGACACCAGAGGGAGTGAAAACCGATCCAGCCAAAATCTCTGCCATTGAGTCTTTTCCAATACTTCAAAACATCAAAGATGTACAACGATTTTTAGGACTGGCCGGTTGGTATCATCGGTTTATCCCACATTTCTCTGAAAGAGCAGCCCCATTATATGCGCTGAAACAAAAGAATGTCAAGTGGGAGTGGACTGAGCAATGTCAGCAAGCTTTTAATGATATTAAACAAGCACTCATGCAAGCCCCCGTGTTGATCACTCCTGATTTTAGCAATATCAAATAATGCAATTAGTTATCCCCAATGTTTTTAGACAGAAGTTTTGCAGTATGCATATGACAGTCCTCTAAGTGGTCACTTAGAGAAGCTGACAACTTTACTTAGGCTACTGGAAACGGTATACTGGCCTAGTATTCGAAATGATGTGTGGAAGTACTGTAAAGAATGCCAATTGTGTCAAAAGCACAAAGCTTCAACTGCCAAGGTTCCTAGACTTTTACAGAGCACTCCTGTTGTTGAACCAGGATATATGCTAGGTGTGGATATTATGGGACCTTTTCCCCGAAGCCCCAAGCAAAATGAATATCTACTTGTTGTGGTGGATTATTTTACCAAATGGGTAGAGCTATTCTCAATGAGAACTGCAAAATGATCAATCATCGCAAGAATTCTGGTGGAGGAAGTTTTCACGAGATAGGGGACACCAGCATATCTAGTTTCTGATAGAGGTACACAGTTCACCTCTCACCTTATAGACATTTTATGCAAACAATGGGGAGTAGTGCAGAAACTTACCACTGCATATCATCCGCAAACAAATTTGACTGAGAGAGTCAACAGGAATTTAAAAATGATGGCTTCATACAAAGAACAACACAAACAATGGTACAGAAGTATTACGACCAAAGACACAGATCATCAATGACTTCTATGATTCTTGCTTCTATGGTGCTTGTTGTGGGACCTAAAGTATGGAAACACACCTGATATGCAACATGTTTTCCCAACTTGCCACAGTAATCATGCACTGATTACATCTACAAATTGCCATTAAAAACACAGTACTGGATGGATGATGGTCTAAAAGAACTTTCTGGACTTGTTTTTGCTTGGTCATAGTAAGGTGTAGCTTTTTCTTATCCTCCTCATAATTTCTATCAGACTTGTGTGCATCAGTGATTAAAATTCTCATACACACTTCTGTAAATTGCAAACTTCAGTGGTAGCATTCTCTTGCTGAAAAGTCCTGAATCGCAATGGTGTGTGTCCAGTCCAGTCCTTTTCCTTGAAGCAAGGAAATGTAAAGACAACAATGGAGTTGGAACTCTCAATAATGGCCAGATGAAATGTCAAGCTTTCTGAGAAGAATGAGGTGCTGGTTTATTATAACTAGAGAAAATAGGAGGGGTGCACAGATGGAGACAACTAAGCTGAAGAGGCCTACTGGTGCAAACAGCACAAGACCTCATCCATCACTACTGTTGGATCTGGTGGTGGTTTTCAGGTAACATTGTAATGAGAAGAAATGCTTTTTGGTTTTCAACAATGGCAAGTAATATGCTCACCCACAGAATCAGACACCACTACTTATGTAACACATTTTCCATTATGAATCATGATACATCATGGTTCATTTATCTGTTAAGTCAGATTGATTTCTTGCCACTAACACACTGTTGAGTTCATTTTCACAGCCAAGACTGTGACTGCCTTTTTTATTTATTTATTTATTTTTTTGACAGATTTTGTTTGAATTTAAGTTCAAAACCTAACAAACATACTGAGTAAGACAGCAATAATATCACATTGAAATATATTCCAAATGTAAAAAATAAATTAAAAACAATGAGATTAATTAGAATCTTTCGATTTCATTATCTGTGCAGAAGGTGACAACTTGCGAATGGCTTTGTACTGTAATATAAACATGTAACAGTGCAGTGAATTCTGAAGAGTAGAGTGTGTCATTCATGTTTTTTAAAGAAATTTTACAAAACAAAACATTTTATAATACTATCTGTTGTTAGCATTTTTATGTAATCGTTTTATGAGTGACAAAGTGTGTTTTTTTTTTCTTTTTTTTTTAAGTAAGTTTATTAGGACAAGACGGTATGGAATATGGTTATGGTGTCTATCAGTGCAAGTGAGTTTTAACTGTGATCATGAACAAAGTGGGACATTGTTAATTAAGATGAAAATCACCTCTGATTTTGAGAAAATTTGTGACAATAAAATATGATAGGTCTGTCTGCAAAGTTTGTCTGTTGGTTCCCCGGTCCTTATGGTTTTGTCACGGTCACCACTGACACAAGCAAATCGAATGCCCTGTGAAGCAGCATCTCGAAGCTGCCTTCATTAGTGACAGCCAGGTAACTATTGTGTTTGCCATTAACTTCAGCATTGTTTGTCACTGCTGTGAAATTAAACCACTGTTGAAATATCTCAATACAGCCAGCCTAAATTAGGAAACAGCCCTCCATTAAGCATAACAACAAGCAGCTTAGTCTGGCGTTGACATAAAATTCATTAAGTCAGTGGTCACTTGCTTTATTTATGAATGAATTAGCTGGTTTGAACAAATCAGTTTGTCAAAAAAGTTTGTCAAGACGAATATTGAAGTTGTTCGTCCTGTCCTAGCCTTTACTGTTTTGAACGATGACTGAAAACTTGTATAACAGGCATTGCTAGGGTGTTGCTCTGCAGCTGTTAAGGTCCTCGGGGTTATTGCTAAGGTGCTGCTATGTGGTTACTAGGATGTTGCTATACGGTTGCTAGGAAGTTTCTATGTGGCTGCTACTTGGAGTGGTTGCAAGGGTGTTGCTATGTGGTTGATAGGGTACCTGGGGTGGCTACTACAGTGCTACTATGCAGTTGCTAGGGTTGCTCTGGGTGGTTGCTAGGTTGGTTTGGATGGTTGCTAGAGTGTTGCTATGAAGTCAAGTATCAGATAGTTTCAGATAGGTACTATACTTTTTTTGTTTGTATAATTTTGTATTCCTTTTTTTTTTATTAAATTGTTGTTTAATTGTCTTATTGTTGTTATAATAAGCTTATTATAACAACAGAATTGTAGATACCCATTAAATATCACAAATAACCATATCAAAAACAACAGCACAAAAAGCAGGTTTCAGGTTTGTAGGGGTTAAGGTCCAGAAACTGAAGAATCAAATGTAAAATAATGTTGCATAGTTGTCATTAAATTTAAAAGCAACAAAAGTCATGCTGCCAAGAGCCAGTGTTGGGGGTGAGGCATTACAAGTAACGCAATCAAATTACTTTTTCCAAGTAACTAATAAAGTAACGCATTACTTTTTAATTTACAAGAAAATATCTGAGTTCATTTTTTCAGATAAGTAATGCCAGTTACTTCATTTACTCATTTACTGTATTGACTGACAGCTTTCCTGTTCCCATGTTAAGAGAAATCGGGAGTAAATGTCAAAGCGTTGTGTGCGCAGTGTAAACACGATTTTACTATAATTCTACACTAAATGTGAACATGCATTTACTCATCTCACTTCCTTCCTTGGTGTATTGCCCTTCCGGTTACTGTCTGCTGTGCTGCTGAATGGTTTGTGATTGTTGCTCCGTGAGCTTCGTTTTTCTGTTGGAATCTCTTTCTGTCACTTTCTGTCATTTAAAGCGATACAATATAACTTATTTCCCAAAATATTTCTAATATTATCTATCAAGCAATTCTGACTAATTTGATTGTTCGCTTTTAATCTAAAACCATGAGTGCAGCGCGTGTGCAGCACATTATTTTGTGCAGCGCATTCCGTTAGCTGGTTAGCTTGTCATTCGTGTTTCCATTCCTGTTTCTATTTGCATCTACTAACGTTCCTGTTTTCTTTTTTTCTCTTGTTCCATTTGTTTTCCCCCCTGCTCCAGTTTTTCAATCAATCAATCAATCAATCAATCAATCAATCATTTATTTCTATAGCACATTTAAAAACAACACCAGTTGAACAAAATGCTTTACAGACCCAAAATTAAGAAACACACACATACACCATAATGCACCACGAAACATTTAACAAACCCCATAAAAAATAAGAGCAATTAAAAGCAGCAGAGAACAGATGAGTCTTTAACATCGATTTAAAACACTCAATCTATTTGCAGGGAGGCTATTCCGAAGATGCGGTGATGCCACTGCAAATGCACAGTCTCCCTTGGTTTTTAGCCAAGATTTTGGCACGTTTAAAAGGAAACTTTGAGATGATTTAGGGGTCCTGCAGAACAATGACGCTGTAACAAATTGAAAAATATATACAGGGGCCAGCCCATGTAAGCATTTAAAAACCATTAAAAAGATTTTGTATTGCACCCTGTACTTAATAGGGAGCCAATGCAGAGAGGCCAGCACCGGAGAGATACTGGAGCATTTCCTAGTGCCAATCAACAGTCTGGCCACTGCATTCTGCACAAGCTGCAACCGTGAAAGCAAATTCTTAGACAACCCCAAATATAGAGAATTACAATAGTTCAGTCTGGATTAAATAAATGCATGGATCACAGTTTCCGTATCTTTAAACGACAAGAAGCCTTTCAATTTGGCAATACCCCTAACTGAAAAAAGCTACCCTTTACCACAGCATTTATTTGTTTATCGAATTTTAATTCAAGGTTCCTCACCTGAGTATTAAGATTGGAGGCTAAAGGGCCCGAAACATGTGACAGCTGTTTGGCTAACTTAGGCCAAAGATCACCACTTCAGATTTAGACTCGTTCAGCTGAAGGAAACTTGACTTTATTTCGTCCAAGCAAACCAGCAAACTGACCATTCCGAGTTGTCTTCAGATGTCAGTGGAAAATCGGGGGTGTGATATCAAGTGAGCAATAAGCTGGCTTAAGCTGTTGGGCGAATTCTAGCAAGTCAGAAGAAGTAATTGCCACAAACAAACTTAACTGGCCAAAGGTAAGAGAGCCAAGAGGGGATTGAAGATGACTTTGAACCCAGGCAGAATTTGAGATGCTAGCTCTAATAGCAGCTATAAGTTTGGATGGTTCTTAGAGTGTTGCTATGAAGTTAAGTATCATCACATAGCTAGCATATTTCAGAAAGATACTATACTTTTTTGTTTTTATAATTTTGTATTCCTTTTTTGTATTCTGACAAATAAGCTTATTAAGACAACAAAATTGTAGATACCCATTAAATGTCACAAATAACCAAATTACAAGCAATAGCACAGGTTTCAGGTTTGTAGGTGTTAAGGTGCAGAAACTGAAGAATCAAATGTTGACTCTCCCAGAATTATTAAAAGCAGTAAGACAAGAAGGATTTAGAACTGTATTAATCACACAAAATAAAACTTTAGGACTATGCTGATTATTTGAAAAAAACTGAAGAATTCCAAGCCTTGGCCGCTATAACAAACTGTTGATAAGACACCATTCAACCTCGAAGCATCTCATATGAGACCTGTAATCTATCTTTTTTCCATTTCCTCTACACCTGCCTCCATTTTTGTCTAAGCTGCCGACTATTTTCATTAAGCTAGGACTGGGATACCATTTTTGATTTTAGCTGTCTCCAAGCACGACGGCCAGTTGACACAGGCCTCGAAGTGGGCCTGGAAAATGTAATATTAAACATAACAACAAAATGATCTGAGAGCTCCAAATTCTCAATAGTCAGCTCACCCACCGGGACACCCCAAGGCAAAACCAAATCAAGAGTGTGACCCAGCTTGCGCGTTGCGCCAACTACAGATTACGTGAAAGAGTCCATCAATAACAAAAAAATCTTGTACCAAGGGCTTCTCAGGAGAGCAAATGTAAATATTAAAATCACCTACTATAACAAGGGGATCATAGATGATAAAAACTTATATTTAGGAGGTCTGTATATCAGTACAAAAATGACTGGGCTTGTAAAATCCACTTTAAATACTTGCACCTTTAAACTAACATACTTATCAACAGATAACAATCTGCATTTTAAATAGTCGCAAAGCCCCGACCCCCAGTCTTCGGAGAGTTCAGAGGCTTTAGCGAGGGAGTACTGATTATAATCGCTGAGCCAAGTTTCAGTCATTAAGAAAAAGTCTAAATCTCGTGACGAGATAAGATCATTAATTAAAAATGACTTATTACAGATGGATCTTATATTTAAGAGAGCCATCTTCGCAACAGTACAAGAAGCCAACTCACTTTGTCTATATGATGACGGCACATACTCCAAGGGTCGAAGGTTATCAGGGTTAACACCCCTCTTCTTCAAATGGCGTCGCAAAACTTTAATCCCACTTGACAACTCCCGGAGCTGAGGAACAACCGTAACCAGGTAAGAGTACCTTACATCCAGTTGATACGCTGCAACACAGCAGAGATATGGGTCGAAAACATCCACCGATGAGCTCGCAAGCCTGGCCGGACCAGCAGCTAGAGCACGCATTCGTCTCTGTTTCACTAACACTTTCGCTTGCCTCGTCTTTTGTTGCGTTTCCTTCTGTGTCAACAACAATCCAAAAGGCCGCACCAATCCACAGATGTGCGAGGAATAAATGGAGCATCGCAAGACTTTTGTCCATCTGAGTGCCAGCTAGACTCACCACCGCCGACTCTCGGAGACTTAAAAGAAAGTCACGCTAGTAAACGAAGAGAGCTGGCTCATTGCACCAACAGATAAAAAACGGGACACAAACTAATAAAACATAAAACACAAACAGCAACCGACGGCATGCCGAACGACTCACAGGGTCATCTTGGTTACATCACGAGTTCATCAAACAACAGTGGTAGGTCGGAATCATTCTACAATCACAGTGAGTAATGGCTTCTTCTCCTGTTATTGTTATTTACACTGCTTGTCACATGTATAGCTTATCTGTGTCTGTTGGCAGCAAGGGATTCACATGTGATAAATGCAGGGAAATAGTTAGGCTGACAGAGAAGATTTCAGAACAACAGACACACATCCAAACATTAATTGAGGATAATAAGAATGTGAGGGCTACCTCAGGGAGTCCTGCACATTCTTTGGTTCTGGCTGTAAAGCCCGTGCACCAGAGTGACTGTGAGGCAGCATAGTCTTGGGTCAAAACACTGTTTTTCGTCAAAACAGGTTCTCCTCACTCAGTGAAGCACCCACTGAGAAACCTGATGAAATTGCTCTGATTGGTGATTCTATTGTACGGAACGTGAACACAGAGACACCAGCCACCATAGTCCAATATTTACCGGGAGCCAGAGTGCCAAGACATCTTGGCAAATTTAAAAATGCTGGCTAACGCTAAATGTAAATTCTGTAAGATTGTTATCCATGTCGGCACAAATGATGTTTGACTTCACCAGTTGGAGATCACTAAAAATAATGTTAAAGAGGTGTGTGAACCTGCAAGTACGATATCAGACACTAGATGCGTTTTCATTACCCTTCAAGATGTGCAAATTTAAATTGCGAATTGAAAATACGCCTAATGGAAACACGTCAATTTCGCAAAAACTCCCACATATCACAAAAAAGTTTTTACGCTCGCATGTGGTGGTTTTTCAGGCAATTCGAAAAAGGAATATTTCGCAACTGCAATGGAAATGGCTTTTCCGCATTTAAAGGTCACATGACATATGTAAAAAGTCATATGATCATTCTTCAATGTACTGATCCTTTTCCTATTTAGCGCCCAAGCTCTGGAACAATCTACCTAACATTGTTCGGAAGACAGACACACTCTGTCAGTTAAAATCTAGATTAAAGACCCATCTCTTTCACCTGTCTTACACATAACACACTTCTGTTATTCAAATCCATTAAAGGATTGTTAGGCTCCATTAATTAGGTCAAACGGAACCGGAAACACTTTCCATAACACCCGATGTACATTTTTATTCTGAGGTCACCGTAGCCACCCAGATCCAGTCTGTATCCAAATCAGATGGTCACTGCAGTCATCCAGTTCTAGTCTATATCCTGTCCAGATGTTAGATCAGGACCTAGAGATGACCTTCCCTGAATATCAGTGGAGACCACATCAACTAGATAAGCACCAAAGACGAATCCCCAGTGAGGACCTCGTCATCTAGATGGCCACCGGCACAAGACCACAGGAACCAAATGAGTCCTCTGCACAATCTGACTTTGCTGCAGCTTGGAATTAAACTGCTGGTCTGTCTGGCCAGAGAAGAACTGGCCCCCTGACTGAGCCCTGACGGAACCCATGTTTTTTTTCTCCATTTCTGTCACCGATGTTTTTGGTTTTGGTTCCACCGAAGTTTTGGTTTCTTGCCGCTGTCGCCTCTGGCTCGCAATATCGTCGACTTGATTGCACAGATATTCTTTGAACTGAGCTGGATGATGACATCACTGAATTCAATGATGAGCTGGCTTTACCTGAAAATTTAATGTTTACCATCGTCCTTTTTCATTATTGATACATTATTTTCCTATTTAATACTGTGAAGCTGCTTTAACACAATCTGTATTGTTAAAAACGCTATATAAATAAAGGTGACTTGACTTGACAAAAACAGATTCAGTATTCCTCAAAATGAATAAAAACAGTTCAAT